>JAFVLL020003763.1:0-36064 GCA_021397915.2 Tor tambroides
GGGGGGGTTTGAATTCTTTTTCTCATTTGACTTTTAGTTTTAGACATTCGCTACCTGTGTTCGAGTGAAGATTGCATATATTTGCTGAGAGCATGATTATAAAATCACACTGTAAGTGCAATAGCAATAGTGGGACTTTTTTTAGCATCTTTGAACAAAAGTATTAGATAATCAACTTATATTTTAGTGTAAGAACAAATGTGAGATGTGATGGTTGGTGAGTTTAAGGGCAGTTGCGAGCAGCTCGGGTTTCTATCTCTCTACTGGCCAAACACTTAAGCACTTGGCTTTGTCTCCATGGCAACAAAGAGTCTTCTTTTAAAGGATAGGCACACGGGGGATTCACAGCCAACAGTAACGGCTCCAATTATTGCTAATAACACAGAAGTCTTCTATGCAGCGCGCGTGTGTGTGAGAGTGTGTTTGTGTTTATTTGCATGCGTGGTTGTGTGTAGTTGATGCACCAATATTCAAAACTGTTTCAAACTCAAAGCCAAGTGAGAAAAAGAAGCTTCCTAGACTATTTAATGTCTGTTTTATTTTTCAAAATATATATATTATATACTTGTTCATATATGTGAAAAGACTGATTTGCTCTAATATGAAGATACGGGCATTTGTCAATGATTTAGCCAAGCTTTTTGTTATTCTCGTTGTTGTCATTGTTGTTGAGATATGAATGTCGAAATTAATTTGGGGAATGTTGTAAGGGTGCACCTCCCGTTTCTGTCATTCATTCAGCCAAGGGAAATTCTTCTGTAGAGGAATATATAATATGAAAAAAGGCTTCTAAAACTGTATGCACACTTTCTATGCTATTTTCATAGGGGCTTGTACACTAATGATGGCTGTGGAAAGAACTCTGAAGTGCTTTTTACTACAGTATAACTTATTGTGTTTCAGCTGTGTTTTTATCACGTGTTTTAGAATAATAAATAAGGAAAAAAACACAATAAACATGACATATTTGTAACAGTATTTGGGGAGGATGAGTGCTTTAATTGGTAAAATGATGGCTAGAGGAACAATAATTATAATAAAAAATAAAAATATATTTATTCAGATTTTTTCATAAATTGTCTATGGACCACACTGAATGTCCACACGGTGGCATTGTTGTCTACAGTATTTTTTTTTTTTTTTTTTTTTACACTAGAAAAGCTACAGTGATCGATCATATGAAAATCTGCAGGTGAGAAATCTTATCAATTTATTAAAATACAGGCTATACATTGTTGGTTCATTAAAATGTCTTTACAGAAATAAGCAAGGTGTTTTTTATTACGCATTTTACAAATCAAATTATTACTAGACTTTAAGGATCCGCTAAACTGTCTAAACAAACATTTGACGTTTTTTACTGAATGAAAAATATTTACAACAAAATGGCACAGATGTCATAAGAATTTATTACAAGAATTTATTTATAACAGGAAACTTCAGATCAAATCCCAGACAAAAATTAATAATTTAAGTACATAATCATCAAATAAAATTAACCGGACAAAATATAACAAACATGAGGGGGAAGCATTTCTAAAACAAACTGCATAATACAAGAAAATTTTATTGCTTTTTGACTTCACTTTTGTAAAGGCTTTTGAGAAATGTTTAAATTAATATCTGAATATAACAAGCAGAGGAGGGGACTACCTACATTCATGTACACAATATTTGACCAAAATGATAACGTTAGTAATCGAATAAAACGAAACAACGGTCAATTTTTCTTTGGCCTGCCATTGGGTGGCGCCAACATCTGCCAAATAATACATGAGCTCTTGCAATGCAGTTATGTTTCTGTTTTTAGCATCCATGCAGATGGAAACTAATTATGTAATTTTGTCCAGAACTTTCAGATAAACAAATAAAGATTCATCTAGCTAAATATGTGCAAACAATTCAGAGTAACACTAACAAATATGTCATTTTGCGCATTCAAATGAAAGTCTAGGCTTGCGTTTCAGAGTTGTATTTAGCTATGCTCGCATATGCAAACTACAAATGTAAGAACAAACTTTGACTCCAAACCTAAACGATTTGTCTTGACAAAGAGATGTTGAGAGCATGTACACGCCACCTGCACACCAGTCATTTACTGACCAGAGCCACCAATCACACATCTACCACATACTGTGGTTTATTGATGCAGTGATGAGAAGTGTGTTGACTGTTGCTGCGGATTCAGGGCTGTAGGTAAAGAACTGACTGTTGTATTTCAAAGTAAGCAGCAGGGGATTTTGGGAGAGACAGACGAGAACAGACGAGGTGGTTTCATGCACATTCTCTCTCCCTTTTCCTCCCACTTGGAAGAGATGCAGAGATAAAATGGCCAACATTAATCTCTGTTGAGAGAAGATTGCATTTTTTACAGTCTTAAACAACATATGGAAGCAATCAGAGATCAGAGGGGATCCGTTTTGTCTTCTAGACGGACACACAAAGGACTGAGTTTGCACAATCTGCAATGCAAACTTCAGTAAAGAGTGTTTGGAGGAAATTCCAGCAGGCCGTTTGTAACAGATGTGATAGGTTTGTTCATTCATCAGTGGAAAGCCAGCAAATCACGAGCCCCGTCGGTTTGGCCTGATGTCCCTCAGGGCGATGGGAGCAGCGATACAGGAGAGATGTTTACAGGTTTAAGATTTAGTGGCCCTGTGATTTACTGTAAAGTTGTAGAATCACGTTTGAAATGTATATGCAGGAAGAGCTGCGTTATATAAAGAACTTGATATAGATTCACTTAACAGATGTTTGATGAATAGACTGGGTGAACCTCACGAAAATGCGTTCAGGTCACATTTCACCCAAAATCCAAAAGAAAAAAAAAACATTACGATTGATTTATTTATTTATAACCATTAAGATTGATTGATTGATTGATTGATTGATCGATTTACAATTTTTATTTTATTTTTTCAAATAAAAATAATATTTTTTATTTATTTTTAGTAGTATTTCTCATTACTTACATTAACTTGCTATATATTTTTATAGAAATCAGATTATATTAAAATACAGCAAAAACACAATGCTTTAAAATGCATAAATTCGATGCATAAATAATATAATAATAAAATATTATTTTCTCTTTCCAAGATTAAGCAAAAGTATAAACTCAGTATAAAGGACATAATAAGACTCTTCATTTTCACATATATCAAGATGCCTGTCATTTTTCTTGCATGGCAGTAATGCAAAATAGGGGAGAAATGCTTTGTTTTATAATGTCACAATATATATATATATATATATAAACTAAAAACTCAATGTTCCAATGTATAAATACTCTCACCCATTTACTGTAAGTAAAATATATTGTCTTATTTTTGACAGGTTTATAAGATTCCTCCACCTATGACCAGAAAATATCATGTTCACTATTGCTATTAAAATGAAGCTATGCAATGATACACAACAAAATACTATCCAATGAGTGAAAATCTGTTGTGTGTGTGTGTGTGTGTGTGTGTACACAATTTGTGGTCACAGAGTAACCTCTCTTAGTAATTACCTTAACAGACACATTGCATCTTGGGAGAGAAATCTCATAAGGTAGTGAACCAGAGGCAAAGCCTTACAGTTAAATCCCATTTATTTATTTACAACTAGACCCATAATTATAGTGTAATTTGCACTGGATACCATCTTGTTTTATCACCTTCTTAATAGAAGGACTGTGTAAAAGACAATAAGCGGCCTGCAGTGGAGGACTTCTGACTTTCTTTTAAATTTTTCTATGGTGAGTGTTATTTGCTTTTTGCTGAAAACCATGATTTTTGTATAAAATGCACTTTGAATAAATGACACGGTTGTTTAACTTTTTTTCAGTTTATACTGTGGAATAATATTTACTGTTTTACTTAGGCTACTATTTTGTTATATATATATATATATATATATATATATATAAAACAGCAGAGTACAGAGTATACTATTCTGTATAGAGGTATCCTATTTCAAACATAGCCGAGCACTGCATGGATATTATCATATCCGGCCTCTGGGATTTAGCAGGAAGCCGCCCTGTTTGCTAATCAACACAGTAACAGAGACAGATGTGCAGCTGCTCACACCTCACAGGTGCTCAGAGCTTCGATCGGCCGTCTTCCTGTCTCTCACTCCACTCTTATTAGAACACACTGACTTTCTCATTAAACATGATGAGAAATGTGCAGCTCATCACAGCAGATTGCTTCCAGCTTTGCTTTGCCGTTTGTGAGGACAGACCAGTGAGTGAGTGAGGGTGGATAGAATAGGATGGGACCGACGGGACAGAAAATTTAATTCAACAAATATTATGTACTGCCAAAAGAGATGAGGACCAGATTCAATGGCAAACCACATCTTCTCCCTCATGTCACATTCTGGCATGGCTGTTTGCTATGAATAGAACTCTGTTGCACTTTCTCCGACAAATTTATGCGCTTGAAAGATTTATTTGGAGAACTTTTTGGAAAACTCATTCCATGTTTAATGAAGTACTGTTGCTTTTGTTACAGCTTCCCAGAGCCCTGCACAATGAAAATAATCACACAGTAATAATTCAGGCCTTGAATTATTCATATCAATGATTAAGATTTAGCTGCATAACCTCATCCTTGTGATTTTTGACTTTCTTCATATCTCTTACACTTTTTAATTAGTTAGGCTAACATTATTGCTATTATTCACACAAATATTAAACTTTGACATACTTCACTCATGTGTTTTGTTGAGTAGTGTCATTTTACAATGAACCAGACATGCGATTTTCGCCTCATGGATGATAAAATAGTCAAAAGTTCCATATATTTACATAAGTTATATAGACAAAGAGACCAACATATCAAAGTCTGTTTTATGTGGATTCTTACGAAGATGGTTTCTTAGGAAGAACAACCACTCAGAACATCTTAGCAACACAGTAACAAGCACTTATAAACACCTTAGCAACCACATAACTCTGGCAAACAACATGTACAACCAATCCACCTTATTTTTCCTGAGTGGGCGCGGCCATTTGTAATTTTTATGGGTCTGGCTTCCGGGCTCATCCGCGTCCAGTTATTTTTAGCCGTACAAAACAGCTCGCTTTGCTGCTTGATATTGCAAATTGGTGTCTTACCATATTACTTTAATGTTTTATCTTAATTATGAGCATACTGGTTTGTAGTGCAAACAGTTTTACCGTTTACTGCACGTTGTTATTCTTCTCCTTAGCCTATTTCCTTATAGCGGCTAATGCGTCGCGTAGCATCGAGTCGCCGTTCTGTTGCGCTTCTTCCGAAAACTGGACGAATATGATTTTGGAACGGTCCCTTTGTCACACACAGTGTACACAGAACGCATCGCGTCGACGAACGCGCCCAGGTATTTAGAAAATGTAAAAAAAAATCTTGTTTCAGTGTCTGCAAATTTATTAACTTACTTTGACAACCGATTAAATGGCGATGGAAGTGTCATAGCTGTAACGTTAAGTTTGTTTTGTTAGAATTGAACAAAACTGAGTTAATGTGCAAGTAGCCTACTTCAAAATCTGTCTTCTAAACTATGTTTTTACCATACCTCGACTGTGGTGAGACTAGAGATTTATATTTTATAGCTGTCGGGACAGCTTCTGTCATTCGTCCGTGCGAAGAAAACTACGTTACTACAGCGTGATTACTTTTTCTTTTAGTTTTATTAGTTTTATTAGCTTAAAGACATATTTTTCATAGGTTTTCATACATTCATCCAATATCCACTATTTATTCATTTTTATTTTATACTACAACCATAAGTGTACGCTATGCCTCAAACCATCAGATTAATCTGTGTAGAGCAGACCAGCTCAGTTTATTACCAATAGGCTACCATGTTCTGCAGCAACTTGCAGTTTTATGCTTTAAGTTGTGCTACAAATCTTTTTAGGCTGTCTAAGTAGGTTTCATTTTCTTATATGGAAAACCCTGTAACTGAAAAGACATTTGTAGGAAAAAGCTTTGTGAAAAGGTCCATTTGAGAAGCTTAAATGAGCAGCGGTAAAAATGTCATCTTTTAAAATAGAGCGGATAAGCTGGAATGTGCTGGAAATGGTGTGTACCATTACTTGTACCATGTACTTGGCTACAAACTTTATATGAATTCTGTAAGTCAATGACTCTGAGCATCAGAAAAACACATAAAACTACTTTGTTATTCTTGGGCAAATGTAATAATCCCCTTTGGTCCTTAGCATTGTATCGCTTGCCCATTTAACGTCAGTGGGAGTTTGACAAATATCCTGTCATAAAACTGTTGAAGGAGAGTGTACTGCCGTTGCAACTCTGGTGAGTGAAGAAAGCGAGAGATTGATACCCTTTACCACTTTAAACAAAGAGGACGAGGCCATGCAAATTTAGATTGCTTGGCAGTTTCTGTATTTGAGTATGTTTACTCAGGTTCATCTGTGGCGCAAGATCCATAGAAGTTTCAGTTCTGTTATTACATCTGAAAATGACAAACAGCCTTGATTCAATCAGAAATATCCTTCCTGTGTGAGAAGGTTGCAAGCGTACAGCTGCGTGATCTCGATTATATTGCTATAAAAATAGCCGTATTTCATCATGTGTGTGCTCAATACTTCCTTCTTTGAAAAATATTTTAAATAGCAAACCCGGGAACAACCCTTTCTGTCTGTCTCTTTCTCTCATTCCAGATCTCACCATGATAAAGGATCTTTGTTCAGGGGCAAATGCTAGAGACAGAGTCGGGCTGAGCATTGGCCAAGTCACTGTTGGGTCTTGTTTGTGTCTGTTACGATAGCAACCACTGTCCTCTGACCCGCCGGCAGCCGTTATATGTTGGGTGGTGGGAGGGAGTTGAAGGGGTGTAGGCAGGCACTCGTGTCAAATAGTCACAGAGTGGAAGTGACACTCCCTTTTGAATCAGTCACCTCGAAATGTATGTGGGATTGGGCATGTGTTCATTCTGGTATGTTACCATATAAGGGTATTCTAAATAAACTTGCTTGAATCAATAGTTACCAATTAATCCCTTTGGCAGGTTGTTTCCTGGTCTGCAGTTATTTGGAAGTGGTTGTGCTCTGTGGCATTACTCAAAATTAAGACTGCCTACTCATATCTGATTCATGCTTCTGGAATCTGGAACTGTGCCAGTAATAATTAGCTTTTTAATATAAAGCTCAACATCTGTTGGCATCACCTTCTCGAAAAGTGGAAATTGCTTCGTTAAAGAGCCGTTTTGTTTCTTAGTGAGGCACAGGGTGCAAAATTAACACTCGCCAAGTGCCAAAAAAAGCTTTTTTTCTTCTGCACATGGGATATTTCTCACATTAACAGCAGCGACAAAGTGACATGATCCCATTCATTACAACGGAGTTGTCGATTTCCAGCAACACAAGTGACATTGACTATTGGAGACAGGGTGTGTGTCCGAAATCGCATACTCTCTTGAGTAGGTACTTATTTTGAATGAGTCATTACTTTGTGACCTCTAAAAAAGTATGTTCTATGTAGTATGAATGTAATCTGGAAGTACTACATTCATAATATTGTCATTGTCATGAGATCTACCAGCATCAGTTGCGTCACTTCAATGCCATTCACAAATCCTCTTCCATGGCTTCAAGGGATAGTAAAGTGCCCATCGTATGCACACTTCAGAATCTCCCCAGAAGTAGTAAGTCATCTGGGTACGTTTTACCTACTCTTTTATGAATACTGTGAATTTGGACATACTTAATTTGTCACATACTGGTTTTGCCTACTATATAGTAGGGAAGTATGCGATTTTGGATGCAGCCAGGATGTAGATGTGTCTAGCAACATGACAGGGTTGAAAAATGCTTAAAGTCCCCCTGTGGAGAAAATCAAGTTTTTTATGTTGTTTATTTGTCTATGTGGTGTTTTTAATATGCTTTTAGACGAACCATGTGCCAATCCATTAATCAACTCCATTGCTGAGTATTTTCTCCTTAAAACTGTAGTTTCCCAATGGCACTCCCAGAAATGCGGCTTGAAACAGCCTTCGGTTTGCTACGTCACAAACCAATAACCAATCACGTCAAAGGATTGATTTCTATCACAAGCATGCAAAATATACCAATACCAGCATAAAACCAAAAATAAATTAGAGGAAAAAAACCCATGAAGCTGTGGTTTAATGTGAATTTAGAACCGCTAACTTGCATTATAACCCGCAGCAATAGTGGAAAAGTAGCCCGGAGTCAGACCCAACTCTCCTGCATTGGCGTCTGCACTTCACACGCATAAGCTTGCGGGCGCAAATTAAAAATCACAAACGGCTGCATTCGAGTCTTCAAGGCATTTTAGGCATTTGAGAACATTGTCAAGTAAGTAACTTTAACGAATGTTACAGTATTCACTGTAGTTGTCCGCCAGTAAAAACATAGTTTTATCAGTCTTTATCTGTGTATGCCATTGTTTTGCGTTTACTGCAGTTCAGTGGATCAGGAGGCGCTAGCTGCTGCGACTGAGTGGAGGCGGGGCTAATTTGCATATTCATAGATCCGCGTATAGTAAATGAGTCAAGGGTGTAGAGTTACATTCAAGCTATTTTAAGGCATGAGAAAATTATTTTCACAAGAAAAAAACATTTAAATATGTCATTTTGATGATCAAAGATAAGTTTTAAGGGATAAAATATTTGACTACAGGGGGACTTTAACTTTAATCAAACGCAGAGTGACCTTTTGGATTGACCAATTGGAGACTGTATCAGTGGAGCTCACGTCCCCCGTCTCGGTGACACTTTATTTCGATAGTCCACTTTAGAAATTCTACTAACTTAACTTTCCACCTATATGTCAACAAACTCCGAATAATTTGCTACTACATGTTAACTAACTCTAATTGGATATTAGCCTATTAATCAACAGCCTATTAATACTCTAATATCTGGTAGTTGACATGTAGTTCCAAAGTTACTTTATTAAATTGGACTATCAAAACAGTGTTACACCATCCTGATTGCACACAAAACAAGACAGCGAATTTATGGAGCAGTTTCACTAGTCTATATGATTTGTCTGTAAACAAATACATTCATATATATAAAAAATGATGAATGGAAATGAAACTGGTGGCAGTCACAGTGAGTTTGATTCATACATTGATAGTGCTTGTTGATTAAATGATGCAGTGTGCAGTTAAGCACTGATACAGTTCACATTGAAACAGTTTCCTCTGTGTAGTGTTCATTATTACACACAAGAAAAGTAATTAACTAACAAATCCGAATGAAATTTTGAATTTTTTGGCAGTATAAGTGAGTATAAATTGTATTTTAATGGATTGCATCATGATTTTAACAAAATCATGATGCACTATGATGCTATGAGTAACGCAATGGGAGAAAAGACAATAAATGTTGACAAGGGATAATAAAATTAAAAAATAAGTACATTTTTATCAGTTTATCAATTCATTTGAGAAAGAAGTGTGAAGGACAAGCAGAGGTTTAAAACATACATTTAATGTAAAAAATGTGCAGTTTAATTATAAAGGGGTCTTTGACTAGTGCCCCTAATGAAACATCATTGTGTGCTGCTATAGCAGACAACATTTTAAAAACAGATTATACAAATTAGTACTTTCTAAATTATGTTTTGGTCAATTTGTCTTTGGTTTAACAAATAGTGGCAAATAAATCAAGCTCCTCTAAAAACACGCTTATAGAGTGTGTAAACCTGTAAATAGAAAAGAAAAATACAGTTAGTGCATGTTACATGCCATCTACTGTAACTATAGGTAAAATTGATCATTTTATATGGTGAACTCACTTGTACAATGACCTATTTGAACGTGTGGCTCTCAGTGCCACCACGTCCAAAACCTGAGGAAAAAAGAAAGAGAATTACTTATAATTATACATGACAGTCGTTGGTTTTAAATAGAAAACACAGTATTAACATGTCCATTTGATCATATGGCATGAAATTGAATGTTTTTACATAATTATGTGAAGTAACTTGCACTGGATGCATTAGCTTAGCAGGCTAACTGATTAGCATGCTAACTGAAAACACAAAAAACTTGATATGTGTAGCATTGATGCAAAATTCAATTATATAACAGCTGACAGGAAGATATTTGGATTAAGTGCCACTGGATAATTTGGATAAATTCCCTGGATGAGTGAGAAACCATTTTATAGTGGTCAAGTACTGTCCCACAGCAGTCAGTCCATTTGTGTATGAGGTGAAGCACTAATCTATGCCATGTGGTAGTCTAGTTGAACAGTAACCCTACAGCACAGTAAAACAGAGCTGTTGGCGCATTGGAGAAACTTTACCTTTGGGTCCAAAGAGTGCAGAGTAGCATGGGTTATTACAATAGGGCTTCCCATCATGCTGTGGGGTGAAACACATTAGTCAGTGTGCAGTACATTAATGGACTTGAACAGGGGCTTTTATGCAAAACCTTCCTCAAGACAGATTACTCTGACAGACTAACCCCCTGAAGTGTTTATGTAAGGTAAAAATATGCCAAAAGTTAACTGGATGCATTCAGTCTGCCTGGTACATTAATCTGTGCTCTGTCCCAGTAAGAGGTTGGCAGACCGAGTGTATTTCCGTGAGTGACTTACCTCTGCATGTGAGCCAGGCGACAGGGTCTTGTTGCATTTCTCACACTTCAGACAGGGTCTATGCCAGTCTTTGCCAAGTGACGACACTCTCTCAGCTGAAATATCAAGGATAAACATCATTAATTCAAATAAATATGAAAACCACATACTGTATAAATAGGCCAACATGGATTGATTAATGCAGAATTGCAGTGCACATTATTCACAAAATTTGCTATTTATTGATAGTGCATTTTTTATGCACACTTAGTCCAGTGATGCCACAATATTTCAATATTAATTAAAAATTTAAAGGGACAGTTCACCCCAAAATGAAAATTTTATCTTCAATTACTTACCCTCAAGTTGTTCAAAACAGTTTTTCAGTTGAACACAAAAAAATGTGTTTTTTTATTTGTATTTTAACCTGTTAACTGTCACGGGCCCACCGGTGGGCCCACTTGCCATTACATGTTTTAAACAGTAATATCTTAGTCTGAACCTAAAGCAATCTTGACAAACTATATATCGTTTGAAAGCTTAAAGACTCTAGTTTTCATATTTGGTGACTGATTTTTGAAATATTTTACAGAGCAACCGTAATTTATTAATT
The DNA here is from genome assembly GCA_021397915.2 of Tor tambroides. Taxonomy (NCBI): domain Eukaryota; kingdom Metazoa; phylum Chordata; class Actinopteri; order Cypriniformes; family Cyprinidae; genus Tor; species Tor tambroides. The sequence continues at coordinate 11,162 of JAFVLL020003763.1, forward strand.
TGTAAGAAGAGTACTCATCAGACTCAGAGAGCGAGTTCTGACCTTTACTTTGAAATAGTGATACATATATAAAATCATGAAAAATCTGCAAAAATCTCCATTCATGTTCATGTCAAGTGTTCAAAAGATAACATTCATTCTATTTTTTGAGAAAAAAAGGTCTAAAAATGTTTCGAATATAAAGAAAAAACAACAGGTTCTCAATTTTTGATGCAGCATGAACTATAACGTATGTCCAGGGTTCTTGTTGCATGCCTTTTATGTGTTTTTTAGAGGTTGAATTGAAATCAAATACTGCCATACTCCCCTTAATACTTCTGAATGTGATGTCTACATCATAAATATTGAGAAAAGTAAGGAAAAACATGTTTCAGATCACTCAAACCATATATGGAAATGGAGCCGCCCTTATATGGTTACTAATGGGGTTTGATGGTCATCTAGTGGAAAAGCTTGGTACTACGCTCAAACAAAATTTAACTGAAAGCTCATTTTTTGAGATATCAACCTCAAATTTGGAACACAACTTCTTCAGATTTTTGGTTTTGATTTTCTAGCAGTCTTAGAGTGAAACATGTTTTGCAAAATATATATTTGATATAAAATATAAAGATTTAAATTTTTTAATTTTTTATTTTCATAAACTTAAACTTCCATAACTTTTTTGTAATATAATTTTTATAACTTTTTTCACCTCAACAATAATCCGCCAAGTGTCTTCTTTAAAAAGAGACCAACCTTAAGTCTCTGCTCCAAAGCATTCAAAATGTATAACAATTTAAGTTGGAAATGTCATTTTCAGGCCTATACTCAAAAAGTGGAACCTGACAGTTAATAGGTTAAAGAAATACTGTTTATTTTCTATTTTTTAATGAAAATGAAGTTCAATTCTAGTTCAGAGTTGCTCGACTCCATTGACTTTCACTGTATGGACAAAAATATTTCTTCAAAATATCTTCTTGGATTCTGAAGGAAGAAAGAAAGTCATAAGATCTGGAACAATATGAGGGCACGGAAGAGGATTAGGCCAAGCACACACACTTTAAAAAACATCTTGAGAGTAAAGTCATTATAATGCGAGATTAAACTCTCATGGGTTTTGAGAAAATGACGAAATAAAATGTCGAGAATAAAACCATTAAATTTCAAGAATAAAGTCATTGGAGTTTCGAGAAAAAGCTGGAATAAAATTGTTGAGAATAAACTCTATTAAATTTCGAGAACAAACTCATTGTGTTTCTCGTAATTTAATGAGTTTATTCTCTACATTTTATTTTGACATTTTTCTCGAAATTTATTTTAATTAATTAATTTATTAATTAAATTTATTTATTAAATCGTAATTTTGCATTATAATGACTTTTAATCTCGAGATGCTTTTATTTTTTTTTATTATTGTTTGGTCTAATTCTCTTCCATATGAGGGGCGAGTAAATAATGACCAAATTAAAATTTTGGGATGAACTATCACTTTTACATTTTTAATAAATATTCATAAATAATGCATATTTTGGCTAAGAACTGGCATAGCATTTGCATAGCCTAATTTAACACATTTACCATGTTTAAGTCCATTTAGCTGATTTCCTCTGAAAAAGGCATTGCATTATAAATATACTTTATTATAATAAATTATAATAATAAGAACTCAGATAAACCATATAAGCCTATTGTCGCAGTCGTGTGTTTATTAGTCACATTGAATCAATGAAAGCAGTTAAATCTGTTTATTCAGCTGCAGCGATTGGCATTTCCTGGGTTTCTTCTGTGGGGCGTATTTGGAGTTTCCACGCGAGAGCTCCCTCTGGCCTTCGGATGGAGATTTACTGCTGATCACAGAACCGTGCTTCACTGAAAGATACGCAGGACAATCGCAGCTTCTGTCTAATCGTGATTGCGATTTCATTACGATTTATCGTACAGCCCTAGCTCACAGTATCAGGAAGTAAAGTTGCAAGAAACTAAGATTTATCTCATAATTGCAACTTTCTATGTCACAGTTGCTAATTTATTTCTTTTTGTAAACTTTCTCACAGTTATACATTTTATTTTTTACTCTGAGTTAGAAACAGGCTTCCGTATTATTGTGTGAATTAGTTTATTTCTCACAGTAACAGGAAATATAGCTGCATTTGTGAGAAACTCACATCTTTATATCTCATAATTGCGACTATGTATCTCTCAGTTGTGAGTTTATTTCGTTTCAAATTTTCTCGCAATTACCCATTTTCCTCTGAGGTGGAATGGCCTTCCTTAATATAGTTTGCATTAGTGTATTTCTCACAGTAACAAGAAACAAAGTTGCATTTGCTAGAAACTCAGATCTTTAAATCTCAAACTTGTGACTTTGTATGTCAAAGTTGCAACTATTTCTTTTAGTAAACTTTGTTACAATTACCCATTTAATATTATACTCTGAGGTGGAACGGCCTTCTGTATTATAGAATTAATTAGTGAGTTTCTCACAGTAATAAGAAAAAGTTGCATTTGCAAGAAACTCAGATCTTTCTCTCTCATACTTGTGACTTTGTATGCCACAGTTGTGACTACTTCTTTTGGTAAACTCTCAAAATTACCAATTTTATATTTCACTCTGAGGTGGAAACAGGCTTCCAAATTAGTGTGCTTTAGTGTATCATCTCTTCTAAGCTCAAGTTAGCTGATCAATCACTAGCTTTATAGCAGGCTACATGAATAACTGAAAATACTCAAAGAAATCAAAATTCAAACCAGTACGCATTAAGACTATACTCAAGGTATACGTGATGTCTATGCCTGAATACGTTCAGTCTCCGAGCAGACTATCATAACAGACGTAGATGGGTTTTCTGTTTAGTTTGGGGCTGCCTGGCTCTGGCAGGACTCTCTAATGATTTCGGAAGCGTGGCTTCAGCCATGTAAACAGACTGTGTGGCCTGTAAACTCTGCTTTTCCTGTTATCTGCTGCTAGTTGAACATTTGGACAAGAGTCTGCGTGCCTTGCACCTCATTTTCTGCTCCAAACACAGCACGATAAACAAATGGGGGGACAGTCACACACACATGGACGAAGAACAAACAAAGCAGACCCTCACTGAACAAGTTCTCTCTCACACACATAGGCCTGCACACATCAATAAACACATGACCACTTTAAAAAGACAGATTTCCTGATGTTCACTCTATGTACAAAACTTGAAAAGCAGAAGCGTGACAAGAAACACGTTTGTAGTAGTAGTACTAGTAAGTAGTATAGTTTTTAATGACATGTCAGCAACTGTGGCTATTTTCATAGCAAGAACTGAGTTGGGTAAAAATAAAACCAAACAAAAAAAATCGAAAACCAAGTCCATAAGTGAGCTTATTGAATAAAAAAAAATTTGTCTACTTGTATTAAAAGCAGGACGGTCCAATCAAATGTTGAAACATGTTTGTAAAAAGGCTTTTTTCAATATTTGTACAAAGTGTTGTGAAACGTCCCTTCAACAACTGTGCACACTTGTACCCGCTGTCCTTTGAGAGAAACTCTATTGGAAGTGTGGAAAATAAAAATAAACCAATCTTCTTTGATGAATCTCATTTAAAAAAATTCTCTACATTATTCAGTTACATCAGCGACCAGGAAGGCAGCTAATGTTACTGGCCTAGCCTAGCGCTCTCTGTTCAACAACGCAGTGAGGTAGACTATAAATCTTACACTTGTCAAAAGCTGGTCACTTATGGTAAACTCCAGGCTAAGGGCAACAAAGAGCACAGGAACTGAATACATGAGCTTGTGCCTCCAGGCCACAGGAGAATCTGGGCAATTAACAGACACAACGGTGCAAAACGTTTGTGGAAGCTATGGCTAAACAATTTCGCCGGCTCCATATTTTGCAATCATTGAACAATGTCAAGACTGAACTCTGAAGAATCACGAGAAGCAAGCTGAGTGACGCATTGAGATGTAGATAGCTGGAGATCAAGATCATGACAAACTGCAAGAAGCAAAATCTGAATGACTCTGTACAGATCAAAAAAGATTCAAGAAGTGATTATTCACTTTCTAAGCAAGTGTGAATTGTGAATAGAATATTGTTACTTTTGAAATGTACAGACAGAAAAAAGGCCACCATCTCTAAAAGAGGTTTGTTGAATTATAATTTTCCATGATGTAAGAGAACAGCTTTACACTTACAGCGTTTTTACAGCTAAATGTACTTTCACACTGATTATGTCACAGTAGGGAAAATGTCCAATTAAACCTTTGCTTTATTGTATGCAATATCATTTCTGTCCTATGATAATGCCATCAATGTCTGACAAAAAGACAACACGAACTACAATCTATCTACGCTAGTATTGTGGTTCTGGCTTACATCTGGCTCAATCTGAATCTAAATCAATCAAGCTTCAGACAACACTTCAGGATAGCGGAATAATGGTCGTCTTACGAGGCCTTATGTTTCAAAACACCAGCAAAGGAAGTAGCGGTTATTGTGGTATCGGTGGCAACGAAGGCAAGCGTCGTTCACATCGCCTTACAGACTGTTTGACCTGGTTCCTACCGCGTTTATGTTAACTAGCAGCGCGTGTTTGTGTGGAAGAACGTTAAAAAGGTGGCAGCTGTAACATATCTACCCTTTCTTCACACACAGCTCACGTTATGTAGCCTACCTCAGTGAAAACGTATAGCTTGCAGCGAATATAGCTTGTAGTCTTGTATTTTAAAAAATCACGACGCGTAAAACGGATGTAGGAGGCTGATGTTTTCCTTCGTTTGACCCTGTAACATGTACCAACTGTCAAACGATACAATGTAACAGCATTATGACGCTAGCGTTCTGAGGTCGGTTACAGATGAAAGCACCGCTGGAGGTGTTTGAAACAATGTTACAGGATAAATCCACACAGCATCTGCTCGAGATTACATCATCACGATAGGTGCACGAGCAACGGTTCGGGGTGATAAAATCTAGCAAAGTACGTGAGCCTCAAGCACGATCAATCACATTTTCGCGGTAGTTTTCCGTACTCACCCTCTCTTGCCTTCAGGAGTACCGTGTTTGCAACAATATTCTCCAGCTCCATCAAAATAACCCTCCGTGATATTGCCGTGGAAGCCGAAGAGTAGATAGAGCTCGTTATTGCTCCTCCCAGCCGAATACGCTATTTTCAGTCCGTACAAAAGTGTTTAAATCAAAAACCTAGGCATATTAAACTATCAACGCACGTATAGACAAGTAAAACAACGAATCGCTGGCGTACGCGTGCGGTTGTTGTAGTTTGCGCCACAAAACGCGTAAGGAAGGCATTGCCTGTTCAAACGAGCCACTGGCGACAAGTCCCGTTAAAACGAACATGCCAAAGACAGCAGGCCGAGGTCTACATCCTTTGAGGCTGCACGGCAGAGAACGGATCAAGCACGGCCGGCCGATCGCAGATGAGGTTGTTATGCCGTCACTATCAGCGTGCCCTCTCTCGGTGCGTAATCGAAGCAGGGCTGGGTTTCTGCTTTCAGTTGTAATTTTTGGCTGGGTCCCAAGCGGCTTTCCCCGTGGCTCCGTTCAGATTTACAGCGGTAGAGCGGCATTCAAATGGCGCAGCGATGTGAAGGGAAGCGAGCACGCGTGCGGTTATAACAGTATATGAGATTCATCTTTAGCGCTTGTCATGTTTCCTTGTCATTCCTATTCAACAAGCGTTTGGAAGGGGCGTGTTCAAATGCAGCTGTGACGCACGGGACTGAGAACAAGCATGCATGGCTGTCAAAGGATATTTGATAGCAGCACATTCATGCCGCTCCCGCTCATTCAGTCGGCGCTGCCTGGGCGCAATAATAGAAAATGGGATAGCCCGGCATTAAAAGTCAAGGCCAATAAATAGCAAAGGAGAAGAATTACACCCTTTTTTTTATTCAAACGGTGGCCATTTTTACTCAACATTACATTTACATGGTATTTAGGGCTAACTGAGCAACTTCTGATTAGGACTTTGAGTGTAGCTACAGATCTATTCGCGCGCAGTCCAAAAGACATACGCAGAAACTATAAACAGAATAAGTAGCCTATATAAACTAAAATTAAGCAATTTGCTGTGATTCGGCGATAAATGCCAAGTTAATCACTGATGATATTCAGACACACAAATGCGATTTGTGGTATTGCTTTTATAAATCGATTCAATAAAAAAAAACGTCAAAAGTTTCAGGTAAAAATTTGACCGGTTAGTTAGTATATTTTTGATTATTTGTCAGCGAAAATAGTGCCAAAACCAATGCATCAAGTTTTGTGTCAGCGCACATATTGAAATCCGGACTGGAATAGTGGAGGTGTGGACAGAAATTTCGCCTCACCCGGTTCGAAATCCACTCCGAGTTTTCTCTGAAACTTTAGCTACTACCAGTAATAATGGACTCTTTTAAATCCATTAAAGTGAAATTTAGGCAATTTACCCCTTAACAACAATGCTCTACATTTTACATATTCACAAGAAACTGTATGATCTACACTACAAACATGATGACAAACAAGTTGAAAATATATGTTTTACAAGAAATTTCTAAGTGAAAACTGTTACATGTACCAAATTTTGCGTAGGCAAAATTATTAGACTCACTGCAATGTAGTGTAATATATTCACTGTAGCAATGGCCCTCTTCTAAGTATGTGAAAACACTGCTGTGCCATTTTAGCTTGCATCTAACCCTAACCCTAACAGAAGCTTTAATCTGTGATGTCCTTCTCTCTGAGAACTATTGCCTCAAAACAGAACAAAGGCAAAATCACCCCCTAGCTACCGATTAATGCAAGGACATGCTTCTCATGAAAATCCTAATTGGGCCACTGTTCAAGCATATACTAAACCCATATAGAAGATTACAAAATAATAATTATACCATCTTTTTTGATAATATTGTCCTATTCAAACATTTAATGTTAATACACACTAATATTTTAAAACCTTGTTGATTGGTTTCTAAAAACACTTTTGGAGATTAATCATCAAAAATCATTTTACATCGAGATTAAATGTGGTTTCTCAGAGGCAAGTAGAGTGAAACAATTAATAAAAAGTAGATTTTCATTGGTATAAAATAGGTTTAATAGAACAAAAATATTTTCAGTGTTGTTTCATGTGTTTTACATAATACACCAACTTAATAACCATAGCGTCATATCCATAACATAGTGAACACTGAAATAAACTTCTTTTCTTGTATACCATTATTGTTGTTTAAACTAAAAGCCAACAGGCCAAGTGCTTCAGTTTGGTGCTCCATCCTTCATTTCACTATGGCATCTGCCATAAAAGAAACAAAGATGGTGGGCGATTCTCAAAACATGACTTTACAGCAACTAGTGAAACAAAATCTAGAAGTCACAATCTTGTGAGACTCACTCCTCTATTATCGGACAGAATGATTTCAGGACAGAATGTCATCTCAAATCAAACAAAACCATCCAATAAAACAAATAAAATCATCCAAAAAGAACTAAAAGTTGTTTCAGAAATCATCTAACGTGTCAGCTTTAGGGATCGATAAGCCTCGCTCTTTCACCGCCTGTAGCTTCAGTCTCTCTGATTCTTGCTTGGCTTGCTGTTCTGTCCGCTGTTCCTCCAGGATTTCCTCAATGGAAACTCTCTGGAGGATCTGATCACACTCTTTATCCAGATCCTGGAAGGAAAAAATAGCACTAGGTTAAATTTAAGTGAGTAGTGGCAAGATTTAGGATTGGTTACCTTCATGAAATGTTGCTTCATCATACACAAAGTCATAAAATCCTTCCAAAGGCAGAATGAACATGTACTTACTACTTCTCCAAGCAAGACGACATTTTCTCCTCTGACAACAAATATCCCACGAGGTATGTCACCAAATTTCTTACCAACGTGGATACGTTCAACAGTTTGATGCAAAACTAAATTAGCTGTGGAAAAACAAAATTAATGTAACAAGTTCACTGTTGAAACATAATGGTAAATTTTAACAGTACTGAATATTGTCAGTTTCCTTTGCACATTATTACTGGTCTAATTCACCCAAAAACGACATTTCTTTTTCTCATTTACTCTCCCTCATGTGGTTACAAATGTGTACGACTTTATTTTCGTGAAACACAAAAGATATTTTGAAGAACGTTGTGGTCCAAACATCATTGGACCCCATTGACTTTTACTGTACAAGCAAAATATATATATATATATATATATATATATATATATTTATTTATTTATTTTTTTCTCACTGTTTTGCATACAGGTTTGGACTGACATGAGAGTTAGTAAATTACACATCACATTATTTTTTGAGACCTTCATCCCAACACCAAACAGTGGAATATCTTGCATTAAAATGAAAATATTTCCTTGCAAATTAACAACGTCAGGCTTCTATACATACCAAACTGATCTATGCTTCTAAGAATCCCAATCAATGTTCTTCCATCGCGAAGCAGAACAAGGTGTTTCTCTAACAACCGGGGAAATCAAAGCATCGTCAGTCACATGAATACTGTTGAACTTGAATATTTTCCCATGAATTAATTATGTAGGAGCATACGAACATCTGCAATGAGGCGATTATTATTCATGCGAACTAGTTCATCTTGCGGAACAAAAGCCAACAGGACAGGATTTCTATTTTTATTTTAAACATGTAACGTTACCACCAACGTGACTTTTATAAATGCTCAGAGATGCTAGGCGAACATCATTACACAACGCCAAGTGTGTCTCAGCGGGGGAATTCACTCAAATACTTTTAATTCTTTTGCAGTTAACTTACTATCAATGTCCTCGATGAGGCTCGCAGTCCCTGGCATGTAATTCATTTTGCTGACATTTGGAGATTTTTTTTAAACGTAAAGTATCAAGCCATGGACCATTTCAAATGTGTATCCTTATTTCCACAGGATGTAACACTGTGAAAGTGCTTCCGGTTCATTTTAACCCTTTAATCTCTCGCTTGCTTGTTCCAAATGTCCCAAGCTTAACTTTAAATTATTTTTAAACTATACAATACCGGCTGACGGCTAAATGGCGCCATTTCTCTGTGTTTTAGCTAGTCTCGCTGATAATCAGTGGTTACATTATATAACGCGAACGCGAACGAATCGTTCATTTGAGTCGGATCTTTTCAATGAACCGGTTGAACTGGTTCATAAAACCGCCCTCACTGAATCGTAGAACTTTTTTCAGATAATAGATGTAAATGGATTTTACTCTCTAGGAAAAGTCCGTAAAAATACAGCATAATGGTGTTTTAACCGTATTTTGAATTATGCCTTGCATTGTTTTGTGTCGAAGGAAATGTCCATAAACTTCACATAAATTGTACTCATATCCGTTTTTATACAGATTTTTCTTACAGTGAAGCAACTACAATTATATTAACGGCATAAATTGTTTATGTTTTTTATGAACACAACCAACGGTGGCACGCGAATTTACAATCAAAACTCTATTATCAAATATTAAATTAATTACGTACATGACGATTACGTTTTAATGTAAAAGAATCACTAAAACGAATCTCTTGAAAAGAACCGATTCGCAGCAATGGACTTCCCATTACAAGAAACTTTACCGTTGTCGGCCTATACCTCCTAAAATCAAAGAAATGCAATTCAAAATTATAAATGGATATTATCCAGCAGCAGATATGCTTAAAAAGAGATTTGGTTTTGAAGTGGAGCCATGTGTGTTTTGTTCCCAGGAAGATGAAACTATTGAACATTTGTTTTTCTCTTGTCCAGTGATAAAAATATTCTGGCAAGATGTCATGAGTTGGCTGGAAACAAAAATGGAGAGAATTACACAATTAAAGTTAGAGCAAATTCTTTTTGGTAATGAAAATCTTCCGAAGGAACTTTTTAGAATGTACAATATCATAACAATTATGGGTAAATACCATATTCATAAATGTAAATGGCAAAACAAAAATCCATCCCTAATGGTGTTTAAAATTGAACTGAGGGAATACTTTGCTTCTTTGAAACTTCTGAAAGACTCCAGTGATAACATTTACTCTTTATGTGAAGATGTCTCAAAATATTTGTCATTGTAACTTGTAAAGCTTCCATGTAACTTTATCTTAAGAATATATGAAGACTGAGGACAATATATGTATGTGAACAACTTTGACATGCCTTATGGACTGAAGTGCCTTTGCTTAATTTATTTTATTATACATTTATTTTTTTTATTTTTTTTATTTATTGAAATTTGTTCTATTTAATTGTGTTTAACTATGTTCTGCACATAAGTCTCCCAACGAGAGATTTTGTAAATTGTGTTTTGTAAATAAGTGTTTAATAAAAAAAAAAAACTTTACCGTTGTCACATGAGAGTGGCGTCACAGCAGTGCTCGTCTCCTATTGGTCGGTTAAGCTGTCAATCAAGTGGCGTCGGATGGCGAGTTGAACTGAATGACAGCGCCGTGCCTCAGCAGTGTATATACCAGACAAAATGGGAAATATATTCAGTTGACGCACTGTAGCTACAGCATTTTGTGAAACGTGGCGGCAGACCATTAAAGGCCGGTTTTAAGAATACCTCTTTCATTCTAAACCAAGCTGTGACTGGCAGAAGTGAACTTAGGACGGAAAGAGTTAGTGGTTTAGTCTCCAATGGCTTTCGATTCAGTTGGCAGCGACAGAGGCGGAGGTGAGGCTGCTTGGATCATGCATCAGCAGATGCAGTCTGATCCCAAGTCATCCTGGCCTTCCAGCTACAACTCAGACAACAATAACTGGAACAACGGCATGGTGAGTCTTTTGTCATATGATACTGATAGAGGCTGCGAGGAAAAATTAGCACGGTCGCGGTGACGGCATTTATAACGCTTTCTCACACGGCAAAACAACGAGCTGAACGCCACTGACTCAACACAGTATGGCCCGCGGGGTTTGTTAGTAAATCATCAGGCAAAACCACATGCTTTCTGTCTAGCGCGCTCGGGTTTGCCTGGACAGTATTGTTTACTAGCGCAATTAAGTATGACTGTTATTGAAACACTCATTTAACGTAAAAACAACGCAACGCGTCATTGATGAGTTACACACGCATTTTATTTACAGTTTGAGTAGTCCCACCTCAAGTAACCTGGGTTTAAATGCCTTAAAAAGGACACAGGGTCGATAAACCTCGACTGTGTTCTCAGAAAGCCTTGTTCCCTGAATAACTTCCACTTGAGCCTGAGCATGAACATTTAGCACTCACTCATTAAGACAAAGGATAAAACGTGCGTTTTTATATCACTCAGTATTGGTCAACATCATCAGATAATAAAATAACGTGTCAAATATGTATTCAGACTAATCTGAAGATAATGAATGAATTTACCTTGCAGCATGGTTTTGAAATGACTTTCAATTCTATTTTCTGTCAGAAAAATTCACATCACGTGTTAAATGTAGCCATTTGTTTTCTAGTGTTGCCATAGTTACTACTAGGGCCTACTTATAATGAGGCAAATTATCTAAAAAAAAATCCCATATAATTTCTAGAAAAATTGAGGGAGGGAGGGAGTTAACATGGTTGTGACTGCACTCATAGCACAAGAAATATGGAATAATATCCTTGGAATTACCTGATATTATTAATATTTTAATAAATATCTGACAACAAGAAGGAAAACAGTTGTGACACTTAGGATAAATAGGTAATATAATATTTAAATATGTAGGTAATTAACCATTTACTTAAATTTGATGCGAGTCTAATATATATTTATATCAATATGCAGTATTGTGTTATGATTTGGGAACATGGTTTTAAGTGGAATGAGTTTTTATTATGACATTATTGCTCTTACTATCCCTAAAAGCCCACATCATAACTACATATAACACAACGTATACAGGTGTTGACAGGCAAAACACACATTTTAGGGGAAATAAATAAATTGGACTAAAACATAACTAATACCTCTGAACATATTTATCAGATTAAAAAGCAAAAAAGAAGAAAATCCATTGTTTTCTATCTATCTATCTATCGATCTATCTATCTATCTATCTATCTACAGTGTGAGGAAAAAAATTATTTGATCCCCTGCTGATTTTGTACGTTTGACCAAAGACCATAGAGCTGTCCAAGGATGTCAGGGACAAGATTGTAGACCTACACAAGGCTGGAATGGGCTACAAGACCATCGCCAAGCAGCTTGATGAGAAGGTGACAACAGTTGGTGCGATTATTCGCAAATGGAAGAAACACAAAATAACTGTCAATTTCCCTCGGACTGGGGCTCCGCAAGATCTCACCTCGTGGAGTTTCAGTGATCGTGAGAACGGTGAGGAATCAGCCCAGAACTACACGGGAGGATCTTGTCGATGATCTTAAGGCAGCTGGGACCATAGTCACCAAGAAAACAATTGGTAACACATTACGCTGCGAAGGACTGAAATCCTGCAGCACCCGCAAGGTCCCCCTGCTCAAAAAAGCACATGTACAGGCCCGTCTGAAGTTTGCCAATGATTCAGAGGAGAATTGGGTGAAAGTGTTGAGGTCAGATGAGACCAAAATCCAGCTCTTTGGCATCAACTCAACTCGCCGTGTTTGGAGGAGGAGGAATGCTGCCTTTGACCCCAAGAACATCATCCCCACCATCAAACATGGAGGTGAAAACATTATGCTTTGGGGGTGTTTTTCTGCTAAGGGGACAGGACAACTGCACTGCATCAAAGGGATGATGGACGGGGCCATGCACCGTCAGGGCCAGGGCATTAAATCCGGCCAGGACATTGAAAATGGGTCATGGATGGGTATTCCAGCATGACAATGACCCAAAACACACGGCCAAGGCAACAAAGGAGTGGCTCAAGAAGCAGCACATTAAGGTCCTGGAGTGGCCTAGCCAGTCTCCAGACCTTAATCCCATAGAAAATCTGTGGAGGGAGCTGAAGGTTCGAGTTGCCAAACGTCAGCCTCGAAACCTTAATGACTTGGAGAGGATCTGCAAAGAGGAGTGGGACAAAATCCCTCCTGAGATGTGTGCAAACCTGGTGGCCAACTACAAGAAACGTCTGACCTCTGTGATTGCCAACAAGGGTTTTGCCACCAAGTACTAAGTCATGTTTTGCGAAGGGGTCAAATACTTATTTCACTCATTAAAATGCAAATCAATTTATAACTTGTTTGAAATGTGTTTTTCTGGATTTTTTAGTTGTTATTCTGTCTCTCACTGTTCAAATAAACCTACCATTAAAATTATAGACTGATCATTTCCTTGTCAGTGGGCAAACATACAAAATCAGCAGGGGATCAAATAATTTTTTCCCTCACTGTATCTATCTAAATATCTAAATATCTAGATAGATAGATAGATAGATAGATAGTTCTGTATCTATATTTATAGACTGTAACCATCTCTGCATGGACCCATTTTTATTTCAGGAATCTCAGTATCCTGGCTACTCAAATTATTGGTATCCCCAATCGCACACGGCAGGAGCTTACGGCAGCACGTACCCCCCTGGAACAGAGGTCAACGGACAGGCGTCATACAATCCCCAGGTACTGCAGACATTTCAGGCTTATGTAACGCCCTATGTCAGTCAAATACACAGCAGACTTAGCCCTCTTCACTCTGCTGTGCCCTTTTCAGGCAATGTCAGCCTATCCCAATGGGGTGTACAATCCAGGACAGTACTCCACGAGTATGCTACATCCCTCCAACCCCTTCTACTGCAGTGACCAAGTTCCTTCAAGACAATCTCAGTATCACAGCCAGTCCTGCCCTGAGCAAAATGCGGGGGGTTCGGCTCCTCCCCCCTACCCTGTACCTCACTGCCAAGGGGTAAATTCAGTTACATGTAAACATAATACAAGAGTGTTACATTTTTGGTTCAATGGCGAATAAGAGTGTCCATAGTAAAGGAAAAATCAATTAAAAATCTACTTTAAAACACATGTGCCAAGTACTTAGTAATGTATTCTTTGTATTCATGTTGGTTTCATGTGCTTCTAAAAAACTATTTTCAAAAAAATAAAAACTATTATGTGGTGTAACAATCAAGTAAAAAGTAGTAACAATTTTTTTTAAACTTTGAATACATGTGTAACAGCTTTGCTGTTGTTAACTAAAATATTTTTCATAATTAAAATAAAACTCAAAAATGTAAATAAAATATAAAAATGAAATGGACAAACTGTTGGAAACTCTTGGAAATGGAAACTAAAATAGTAATAAATGAAAGATAAATAGGAATATTAAAAAAGTAATAAAAATGAAAGCACAACAAAATTAGTAAAATGAAAACTGAAAACAAAAATAAAAGCTAATCCAATGTGTGTGTGTGTGTATGTATATATATATATATATATATATATATATATATATATATATATATATATATATATATATATATAATGGGGTATCCACATTGTGATCAGTATTTTCTAAAGTATTTAAATATAGTTTTTTTTAGTTAAGTTATATTTTTAACAAAAGTTTTTGGGAGTTGGACCACATGATATTTTGACATAACGACATCTGAACTAACATTGTCATATTATCTGATATTTTAAGAGACTTATTAACTTCCACAGCATTCTTCTTCTTTTTTTATCACTTCCTCCTTTTCTCCTGTTAGGCCCCTGGCTACCCAGCAGGATCGCACCCACACTATGGAGAAGGATGCCCTCCGAATGCTCCCTACCCCAACCAGCAGCCCATGCTCTCGAGACCCCAGCACGAGGCCTGGTCCCACTCTGGAGGGTACGGGCACACACCGCCCCAACAGCAATGGCCATCCAATACCCAGACACCTCATGGCCACTATAACCATGTACGACCACCTCACCCTCCACCGTGGCAAGGACCTGCACCACCTCCATATGAGCACAAGGTATTTGTGATATTTTACAAGCTTGTAATAATGTTCATTGTGTAAGTGGTATAAAAGTTAAGTTTTAATGCTTTTTTTAAAAAAGTTGATTGGGATTGGGAAAATACAAAACAGTAAAATCAGAGCATCATCTTCTGACCTTTGGAGAAAATCTTCCCTTTTTTGTTTCTAAGCAACTATATACTGTTACTATATACCGCATAATAAAGCAGATTGAACATAATGTAATTTCATAACGTAATCTGATAAACTGTTAATTAATAGTAAGCGAATAATCAAACATTACATGGTGCTTATTTGCAACTGTAATATTTGGATATTTGAAACTTAATTTAGCACGTAATTACATTATAGATTATTGTGATCGTAATGTATAAACTAAGCTATCAGGCTAATCAGGTTTCTGTATGCTTTGCTAGTTCATAAGCAAACTAAAACAGAAATTAATGGTTGTTATATGAGGTTAAACAACATTGATTTTCATAACATGATTTGGTAGGAACTGGAATCAGGCGCTAAAGAGAGTAACCATTAAAAGTAATTTAAGCCAATGTGATAAATTGGGGTCCTAATGGAGACCTGATTTTGAGGGAAGACTTAATTTGTCACCATACTGGACCATGTAAATAATGACTGATAATTTATAATGAGTGATCGTTTTTGATGAACTATTACTTTAAAGATTATGGTAGGTCATAGAAATGATCATTACAGGTTTCAATTTTAGATTGAAATGTTTTATAATCAAGCTAAAGTGAGTTTTTATGTTGTCGAGTTGCCGTCTTGATCTATCTGTCCTAGTGTACATGACAGTGTATTTGAAAACTGAAGGATTAATACACGTTGCATGTCACCCATGTATTTCAGAGCAAGCGTACAACACCGAGGCCATGGTGAAGCCAAAATAAGTCTGGATTTGTTACTTCAATTTTAGAGTAAAACATTTACATGACATTTTATGAAGACAAATTATTGCATCAGTCTGCCAGATATTGAACTTCTAAAGTGCAAGTAAACGTTCTGACTGGCACTTTGGCAAACACGCAGTGAGACGGCTTATTTAACAGTTAAGAGTCTGCTGGGTTCACCTCATGTAACCCTCCCAAAGCTGATTACATAAGACAGCTCAACTCTCCCACTATCAGAACATGTTACTGTACATCACAATGCTCGGATTTCCTGTTTTCAACTCTCAAACATGGACAGTTGCATATTCATCATTTTAAAAGTGTTTGTCCGGTTCTTGCAAGGAATCAAAGTTCATCAAAATCAATAGAATCTTAATCTCATACTTCAGTTGTTGAAAAAAATCCAGTTGAATTGTCTAATTATAAAGCCCAAAGTATAGTCTACTTCAGTTTTGACATGAACACTAGCATATGCGTGCAGCTGAACGCATAGCCTTTTAAAGTAAACTTCATTTGATAACATGCACAAACACAGGCACTCGACACATGCGCTCTAGAAAGTTTCATCTTTGTTCAGTGTCTGTATTATTTCTCTCCAGTAGTCATGAGTGATTAAAAATGTCTTTCTGCTCATTTAATGAGGCTTTGTTACATCACACTTGAACCTTGGTTTCAAAAATCAGAGGATTTGCCGCCAGATGCAGTTGATTTGGTGAACCCATGAACGAGTGTATTCGGGTCAGTTTTATACATTTTTAAGTAATGAATTTTAATATTAATGCATGTATAATGCAAAAAGGAAAACACAGCTTTTTTTTTTCCGGTTGAACCTTCATATTTAGGCCACATCCACACGAAGCCAGAGCTTTCCCTATCCGATCTTTTTTTTTCTCGTCTCAAGAAATATCTGCGTACACACGAAAGCGACACAAAACGATGTAGTATGCATTCCAGTCCAGTAGGGGTGTGCGATATATATCGTCTGCGATAATATCATAATTGTTGTTTTAACGATGTACAATTTGACATTATCGAGTATTTTGCAAAAACCAAACATAACACTTATGGAGTGCACGCTTACATTACGTGATGAAGTCTAGACTAGGGCGCGTGCGCATTTAGAGTGTGTTCTTTCACTGCATGATTCAGTCTAATAAAATGCATTAAGAATGTTCACAAAATTCAAGATACGGGGGCAGAAAATGCGTGTATATACTTCAAAAATACGCATGATTACAAATGTGATATTGATTTTATACAACAGTTCAATAAACAATAAGTTAATATTAAGAGACTTACATTTTAGACCCCATATTGCCTGTTTTTAGTCCATTTCGCCAACAAAAAATAATTCCAAACAGCTACAACACTGTTTTGCGTGTTGTAGCAACATGAGGATGTTGTTTCGTTCCTGAATGAATCAACCGTTTAAATGATTCGGTTCAGTCGCAATGACTCACTTATTAACAGTGACTTGCTGCCACCTACTGGCGGTTTTAATTTCACATTCAAAGTATCTTTTCATTTTAAAATAATTTCAAATATCAGTATTCAATGTTTTATGTTTAAAATATTAAAACATTATGCATTTGTAACTGCAGGTTAAAGCACTCCATGTCCCTCTGAGCTGCATTAAACCATGTGTAAATACATCTAAACGTAGTGTGTAAATGCCACTTCAGATGCAACTTCTGCAAAGACTAATTTTGTTGATACTGGTTTCATTTGTTTGGTAACAGCCTAAATGTCTTATTATTCTAATTGACTGATTAAATGTAACAATTTGAGTCAAAAGATGCACACTTTTAGGAAAAAATTGCTTTTTTAAAGGTAATATTGCCCATAAAAGGTAAAAATGAATTTAAACTTATATGAAAAGATTAATTTCTATCACTGATGTGAACTGACCACACAGAATATGAAGAATATCAAAAACTGCAGCTGTCCACGGTAGTCAGATATCAGCACAATAACACACTCGGCAAAATATCATCTAATTACCGTTATCGGAAAAATCCCAAAAAATATGGAGATATCTTTTCTTTTTTTTCAATATCGCACACCCCTGCAGTCCAGTATGTGGCGCTGTAATTCTGCCACAGAGATACGCTAAAAACGGACATTTATTAATCTGTGTTAATGTTAGTTAATAAAAAGACAGTTGTTCAGTGTTTGTTCATGTTGTTGTTGTTGTTGCTGTTACATGACGTAGCGGTGTCTGTCTAGGGTCGAGACGTGGGGTGATGACATCATCGTTTCACAAAATATACGGATTGGCTGAACACATGAAAACGCAGAGGTGTTGTTTTTAGATTTATCCACTCTGGGACCGGGTTTCAAAAAATAGCAGTTTCACGCTCCCAAAACGCCGATACGATACAAAATTTTTACATATACAGCTAAACGTGTCTCCGTGTGGACGGGGCCCCAATTGTACTTAATCATTTGCATTACACTTTCTTGAAAATGTCTGCAATTGGTTTGTAAAAGATTTGTAAAAAAAAAAAAAAAATGTTTAAAGTTCTTTAAAGCAGTAAATAATTTTATGAATCAGTTGATTCAGAGCTTTGAAAAGCTTTGTTTCTCTCATCAATAGCATATAGAGTATGCACAGCTAGAAAAATCGGGTTACACGCATAGGCCTATAGTTTGCACGTAATGAAAATTGTCACATGCACAATTTTCATATACTTTAGCTTACGTGTAAAAACCAAGTATACTTTCGATTTAACACATGCAAAACTGGAATTGGTATATTGTGAGCTTTTTTATTATCTAAATGAATATCTCTCTCTTAGGATCCACCATATCACAGTCAGCCTCATATGCACCCTCGAAACCAGCCTCCAGGCTACAAACCACGAGCCAGCACTCCAAACCCAACTCCACCTCCGCCCAAAACCGCCCAGTTCAGCGCTCCGCCTCAGATCTACAACAAGGCTCCCTCCGCATGTGGAGGACCCGAGCCCAAACAAGCCCAGAATGAACAACCTCCAACGTCTTCCCGCCAAGGGTCGTCCACTCCAGCCCCATTAAGCGATAATCCCAGCCTGGCGCGAGTTCAGCAGGTTCTGGCCAGAGTTCAGCTCCTCCAAGAGGATGTGGATGAGTTTATAGGGAAAAAGACGGAGAAGAGCTACCGGTGCCTGGAGGAACTTTTGACAAAAGAGCTGCTGGAATTGGACTCGGTGGAGACCAACGGGCAGGACGTCGTTCGACAGGCTCGCAAAGAGGCCGTCCAGAGGATCCAGGCCATCTTGGACCGCCTTGAGAAAAAGGCTTTCTAATAACACAGTGGATTGATTATGATGGTTCTGGTTGTTCTTTTTTTTCTTTTTAATGATATCTTCTCATGATAACAGATTAGGATTTTTTGCCAGTTAGTTTGCCAGCATTAACTTTGTGGTGTTTTGGGGTCGTGTACCCTACTGATGGTAATGTATTAGTTGAAATACAGGCGCAAAATGTCCTAATCATTGCAATGCCATACTCAAACCAGCCTCCTGCCATCCAGCAAAAAGCAGCGGCAGTTTGACATCTGCTCAGAATTAAACATAAGTCTCATTGCATAACACCATCTTAAGACTTTCGTTTTTTTTTTCTTGAGTCTAGGCAGACTGAAAGGATTAAACAGAGCTAATTCAATCACATTTGAATACTTCCATGGGTTTTTGGGAGCACATCTTTTCAAGATCGGAGCTTTTTGCACTTGGAGTGTTGTTTAGCACTGCTATTACACCAATACATTCTTGATTTTTTTTTTTTTGTAAAAATATCTTGATTTATAAATAAAAGAAGGTCAGTTTTTTGTAACTCACTCCATTTAATTTCACCCATTTTCTGTTGTATTGTGTATTAGTTTTATCACCAGTTTCATTCAGTCACCTTCCTCATGGAAATTAGCCAAATTAACCAAATTTCAGCATCAAAAAGGTCCATTCTCCAATGCATGCAATGCACGAAACACTGCTCACACAAGTCACTTTCAACCCAAGCAGAAAATTCACAATCTTGGAGATTCTAATTGAAATTATTGGATTTCATAACAGTAAACGTGACTGGACCTTAACTGATTACACACGCCAGTTTTTGATTCAGATCATGGTTCTGTCTTGTCCAAACTGAGTGTTACAAACCCACATCTTGGACCGATCTCAGACCAACTCTCACGCTGCAGTTGGATCCATAGTTCATGTCTCGTTACTCTTGTTCCAGGCCTCGTCTGGATTTTAAAGACCCCTTAAATTAAGAAATGGCGTTTTGTGGATTTTAGACCATATTTGTTAGCTTTTGAGACCATCTTCATGCTAGTATACTATTAAAAGTTGACAAACCTTCAGTACCACTTGCCTCTAACAAGCAATAGTGAGTAGCAAATCATGGTTTTCCAAGGCTGTGATGTATACTAGGCTATTTTATAAAAAGACAAATTCTTTGATATGTTTTGCCCCAACTTTGTTATAAAAAAATTTGCATTCATCAAACCATTGGACGTGGTCTTTAATGATCAATGAAGCCTACACTTCATCCGCTGTGGTCACTTCCTTTGATTGTGCACCTGCATCTCAGTTCATTTCTTAGTGTCATTTCTTAGGCCTTAGTGTTAACATGATTGTTTACATCCTGCAGTTCGGAGGACTTTTGGCTATTGTTTGTTTCCTTTCCTTTGTTTGTGTGACTACTGATCTGTAGCTGATTCAGTGCATCTGCGTCAGTGTTCAGGTGGCAGTCGCCAACTGCGGGCCTGTATACAGTCAAACAGGAGGCCTTTTTTTAAAAAAGACATTAAGAAATAATGTACAGTTTATATCTGAAGGACTGGAATTGGAATGTGGATTATGGACAGAACATCAGCACTTCTCCATGGAATAAATTTCCCTTTAACTTCACTACATTTAATACTTTGCACCAAAGTCACTGACATCATGGACCGTTCAACAGGTCTTCCTCCTACCACACGGATTTTATGTCTGTTTTGTAACCAGGAAAACAGTGCCATAATATCAGCAGGTGCTTTTTCATACCACAACAGAGAAGTATCTCAAATACAAAAAAACTGCAAATCAACTGAGCTCTGCATGAAGTCTCGGATTCCATGTTTATCTTTACTATATGTGTTTTCTCTCTCTCTTTCTGTAAATTTTCTCTTATGTATACCTGAAATTGTTTATTAGATTAATCTTTACAGAAAAAAGAAAAGTATATTTGTATAACGAATATATTGAAAACACAAATCCCAAGTAAGGACCAAAAACCTGCCTGCTGAAGTCCCCATGTAATGCATGTTTTTGAACACAAGCCGGGACTGTTTCTCTATCATACTGTAGGACTGAATAAAGGTCAACTAACTGTAGGGTCTGTCATATTAAAAATCAAGACATTCAATTCAAAAGATTGTGTCATCGGCTCACGACATAATATTTCTGTAGACAATATATGAATTTATTTACATTTATTAATAGCTTCACTGTAATAGCCTATTTGAAAACCATAAGATACTCAGTCCTTTCCAATAAAGAACAGAAAAAAAAGTACTTTCTTATGACCAAAATATATAATTTATCAATTAAATTTTCATTTATTGTTGAATCCTAATATGCTCAAAACAAACAATTAGACTTGCAATTTATGAAAGAAATAGCAAGTTATAAAAGATTTATGCTTTGGTTTTGTGAAAATTAAATTTAGCTCTATGGTCACGTTTGGTATTGTAAGGTGAATTTTCGCGGACAAAAGATTCAAAATTCAAACGTATTTTTAGCGGTCACCAGCAGAAAGCTGCTTGGTTTTAAAGTGATTTTTTTTTCTTTGTGAGATGGTATACATCAATAGACAGTGGACCTTTTAGCCCACAATATTTCGCTAACGTGACCGTATCTTTACCGTTTCACCGAGCTCGACTTGATGATTATATAATGTCCGTTAATAACGGCTCCAGTGCTTACGAAACTGGAAGGCCAATCACAATGCAGTATGTAAATAATGTAAATAAGAAGTCCAATCACAATTTAGTATTTAAATAAAGGTATGTAAGAGGACCAATAACAATCCAGTACACATAACTGATAAGTGGTATAGATTCAAATATTACAATAACGCCATAATTTCGAAAGGTGAACGTTTTAAAAATGTAAGTCAATGAGAATCTTCACAATTTTACTTTATATTACTGACATGAAGTATATTTAATATATATTTTTTTTTACAGTGGCCAATACCTAACTGACAATCTAGAAACAATAATAATTCACTAATTCATGTCAATTTATGCTAAATTTACAGTTATATCTTTCCTGCATCGCCTTAAAAGTGTTATGTTGTATTATCAACAAAAGGATAAGCCGGTGAGAAATGAGCTGTAGATTAAAGCGAACTGTCTGTAAATCATCGAGCAGATCACAGTATATTACATTGCATGTGTAACTGATCTGCTGTGAACGCGCAGAGCCAAGAGACTCCCTATTCCTAAAATAACCCCTGCACTGGCATCCAAAACACGGCTTTTATTCACGCACACTCTGAATTGACAGTCTGAATGACTTTAACAGACGGACCTGATATGGTGTCGTGCACTTAAATCAGTCGAAACAACTTCGTGAGACTAATATTACCAAAAGCAGTAGACACCAAATGCCCATTTACAACTTAAGATGTCTTACAGGTCGAAGTATTCGGACGGTACCTCACGTTCAACTCAGCCGTTGGTTGACTTCACTTCTCCCGGTTTAGCGGTGATGGAGGTTGAACGTCTTCTGATCTCTGGAAAAGCCATCTACAGTAACGCAGATGAAGTCTGGCCCAATCTTTACATCGGCAACATGTAAGCACACTGCAGTTTTTCCTAATTAATTCAGAATTATAGCTTACACATGCGTAAAAAATTACACATTTTTTTTTGTACAAAACGTATTTTTAATGCTTATCAGTAAAGTTAAGTAGTTATTTGCAAAACGAGTTGCTGCTGTTAAGGTAGTGCATATTGTTGAACACAAGAGGGAACTGTTTCTCTATAAATTACTAGTAACAAAGACTATAGAAAGGGACTTTGCTAATAACTAACAAGTCTTTTCCACCCAAAGAATATTTTAGATTATCAATCACTTCAAAATTATGATATGTAAACAACACAGTCATTTCTAAGAACAGAGCATCTAGACTACTCATAAGCACCTGAAGTGCCTGCTAAACAAGTGTTCTGCTGACATTCTATAACCTGCATGTTCAATAATAATGCTGTGTGATGCATCTTCTCTTTGTTTAGGGATATAGCTGAAAACTGTTCAGAGATAAGAAGGCATCGCTTCACTCATGTGCTGAACTGCGCCCACAGCTCCAGACGTGGCGGCGAGATCTATGATGGCATGGGCATCACATACATGGGCATAGACGCACACGATTCACCCACATATGACATGAGTGTCAACTTTAACAAAGCTGCTGAATTTATACATACAGCGCTGAAAGAGAGAGGTAGGCTAAGCATGTGTCCAAAAACTAACCCAGTCTTCCTTCCTGCAGCTGAGAGTCATTAAACTCTATCTTCTAATTGAAGGCAAAATCCTGGTTCACTGTCATGTTGGAGTGAGTCGATCAGCAACTATAGTTTTGGCATATCTGATGCTGAAACAAAACATGACGCTGGTGGAGGCAATCCAGAAAGTAAAAGAGGGAAGAGGCGTCTTTCCCAACCGAGGCTTCCTCAGACAACTCATTGACCTTCATGTTAAATTATACGGCTACAGAAACTAGACACACAACAGCCATGAGGGACAATGAAAACTGAGCAGACAGGAGAAATATGGATCAGAGTGGGTTTTAATATTTTTGGCGCAGAAACGGTGCAGCTTGTTCATTTGAAATGTATTTGATGCATCTTACTGATTTGTGTGGTTTTATTCAATTCAAATAAATTTTAAATGAACATATTAAAATGTCTCTCTCTTGCTTTTATTAATTGAGTAAACATTAACATACATGGCCTTTCATTCAAACGCAAATATTCACCAATATACAGTTATATGCATATAAAAATAAAACAGAAAATAGAAGAGGAGAATAAATAAATAAATAAATAAATAAAAATGTTTAAAAGCTTCATAGCTTATTTTAAATAGCCTTTATAACTATATATATATATATATATATATATATAATTCCTAATACTGCCCATGTACTGCCTTGCTTCAGTCAAAAAAAAAAAAAAAAAACATAAAAATGAGGGCTTTATTAGTAAATTTGCATTTAGGTTTGATTCATAATCTGTCCTGCTGTTGAAGGAATTACGGAGTTTACGTCACTGCTTGAGAACGGCGTTGCGTTAGTTCCGTAGTTACCATAACAACCGAACTATATACGGAAATAACTGCAAGCAGCGGACGATACAAACCAGCGGATAAGGTATTATTGTCTTTAACAATTTGTAGGTCTGCAAATTCTGATTTTAAATGCTCGTGCAATTGTATTAGGAATACTTATTTACAGTTAGAATATAAAATGACGTGTTGAACCCTCAAAAATCCTACAAACTTGAGACTCGGTCAGTAGAATAACTAACTTTTCAATATGTAAATACATAATGGAATCACATCTGAAGCACTCTAACGAAGAAGATGGCAAATCCGCAAACATCCGAGCAGCCCCCGCCGCATATTGACCCCACACAGGCGCCGGTGGCTTTCGGTAGCTGGGCGATCCCGAAGCTGATGCTGGAACTGCAGGACGCGGAGCTGTTTACCCGGCAGAGGGCGCTCGCTGCACTCTGCGAGCTCGTCCACGACCATGAGCGGGCCTATGAAGCCATTCTCAGTGGTAAACTCATTCTTAAAGGGATAGTTCACCCAAAAATTGAAATTCCGTCGTTAGGTACTCCCCTCATGTAGGTACTCCAAACCCGTAAGACCTTTGTTCATCTTCGGAACATAAACTAAGATATTTTTGATGAAATATGTGATGTGCTGCCATTGTGGCGAGAGTATCACAATGCATGCGCTTGCTTCCGGTTCATGTAAACAGTGCGTCAGAGATTGTCTTACTATAGGGAGATGAGAGGGTCTGTAGCCTATTACTTACTATTGGAGAAAACGTAATGGCTAACTTGGATCACGTGTGCTGTAATAACCAATCATATTACATCCTTGACATCATTGAATTTCAGTCAGAATTGAACGACACTCAGTCGCCGT
>JAFVLL020003763.1:36164-79842 GCA_021397915.2 Tor tambroides
TTAAGTCTCTGCTCCAAAGCATTCAAAATGTATAACAATTTAAGTTGGAAATGTCATTTTCAGGCCTATACTCAAAAAGTGGAACCGACAGTTAATAGGTTAAAGAAATACTGTTTATTTTCTATTTTTTAATGAAAATGAAGTTCAATGAAGTTCAGAGCTGTTTTGGACTCCATTGACTTTCACTGTATGGACAAAAATATTTCTTCAAAATATCTTCTTTTGGATTCTGAAGGAAGAAAGAAAGTCATGCAGATCTGGAACAATATGAGGGTACGGAAGAGGATTAGGGCCAAGCAATAATAATAATTTTAAAAAAAACATCTTGAGAGTAAAGTCATTATAATGCGAGATTAAACTCGTTAAATTTTGAGAAAAATGACGAAATAAAATGTCGAGAATAAACTCATTAAATTTCAAGAATAAAGTCGTTGAGTTTCGAGAAAAAAGCTGGAATAAATTGTTGAGAATAAACTCATTAAATTTCGAGAATAAACTCATTGTGTTTCTCGTAATTTAATGAGTTTATTCTCTACATTTTATTTTGACATTTTTCTCGAAATTTATTTAATTAATTAATTTATTAATTAAATTTATTTATTAAATCGATTTTGCATTATAATGACTTTAATCTCGAGATGCTTTTATTTTTTTTATTATTGCTTGGCCCTAATTCTCTTCCATATGAGGGTGAGTAAATAATGACCAAATTAAAATTTTGGGATGAACTATCACTTTACATTTTTAATAAATATTCATAAATAATGCATATTTTGGCTAAGAACTGGCATAGCATTTGCATAGCCTAATTTAACACATTTACCATGTTTAAGTCCATTTAGCTGATTTCCTCCAAAAAAGTCAATGCAGAAAATGGCTAAAAAGAGTGTTTATTTCCATCTGGGCCTGTTTATAACCTCATGGACAACTTGGAACCTAAAGGATCACTGATTAGCCTTTAAGTTGTTTTTATAAAGGAGTCAGAGGAATACAAAGTCAATCATGCATGGGAAAATTAGCTGATTTGCAGCCATTATGTAGTTAATTAAAGCCATGATGAAGTTTTAATGTCAACAAAGCTTAAGTCTTGCAGATTGCCTCTACAGTCTTGTCAGACCATTGTGTTCTCCACTCAACACAGATAAAGTCATGACAGCGAGAACATGGGTGGGTGTGGACGCTGCATGCAGGACACTCCCAAAGGAATTTATTCCTCCCTTCCCTTATAAAAGGGCCATAAAGAAGTCTTTATCTACAGCCCTCAGCAGAAAGATTTCTCCAAACAACCCTCATGATGAACATCGTAAAAGAAGTGGGAAGACAAAGTCATGCATGCTCAGGCGTCTCCAGTAGAGGAGGTGCTTTTTACAAGGGAGGTTTTGGGAAAGCGTCTACATCTCATGGACGCCAAAGCATGACCACTCTAAAAGATGTCAGATTTATGGCTCCAAGAGAAGATTCGTTTGAGCTTTTTGGCATGCTGAAACCATAGGATGGACAAAGGGCAGATTAACAGTTCCCATCTGTGACGTAAATCTGAAAAATGTGATGAGGTGTTAGCAAAGACCTCAGACACCAAATAATGCTTCATCTCTTATCTAGTAAGCAGAGTGTTGAAGGATAGCACATACACTACATTATTCCCATTGTTGTGGACTATCGCGAGCTGCTATAATTGCTTACAACAGCTGTAATAAGAATCATACTCATCCCAGCTCAGGCAGTTAGTCATGTCACACTACGGTGGATGACACAGGAAGCTCTTTTGTTTAGTATTAGACTGTGAACACATGATCCAGACATGCTGGGAAAGTTGGATGCAGAATCAATGGTCCATGTGAGAAAGAACATTTTGAAAGGACAAACAAGGCAGAAAGGAATTGACTAGAATGGGTTTGGGCTCTTGCAATGCTGCCAAGAAATAAGACAGTAATTACTTAACTTCCCTCAGCCAAATACACAGAGGACACACTAATCTCTCTGTTTTAATGGCCTTTATCAATACAGAGTGTCCTTGACTGGGTGTAAAATCTACAACAGAGATTTGTAATCTGCTGTTGATTTATTCTGCACAGCATCTGTTTTCCCCATAGTAAGTAATTATATCTCAACACAGCAACATTGAATATTGAACCAGTTGTGTAAGTTTAGGGCGGGACTATCTGTTCGACTGACCAATAGTAGAAGTTTGGGGGAGGGTTTTGGGAAACATGTTTGAAAGAGTCATTATTTTTGTAGATAAGTTTGATGATGATATCTTGATTATGCCATTATCTAATCTCGATCTTATATCTTCATTGTGGAATTTTGTTCTCTTTCCATTTCTGAGGGGCTGCGGTTGTTAGATTACTTCCATTCGAACAAGCACCAGGCAATTTTACATGATGGAAAAGATACAAGCACTATAACAGCAAATGTAGAATGAGTCATGCCGTGAGATGCCGAATGAGGACCATATGATGGAATATTTATTGTTAATTCAGAGGAAATGTGCATATAAATTCTGTAAATAATGAATTTTACATACTGAGAAGATATGATATTCAAAAATTCAGTGCTATACATTAAGAGACAAACTTTGTTTCAAAGTGTCTGAAGGAGTCTAACATTAACTGATAGAAACCTGCCAAAAATTGCCTGGCATGTTTATGTTGGCAAAGAATGTACAGTAAATTAGCAAAGAAGAAAAAATAGTGGCGGAATGGATGGTCAGTTAACTGAAAGGACAAAACCAAGCCCAGACTTGCAGTAAAGAGAAAGTCTCAGAGGAGAATGATGCTTGTGAATGAATTAAGGCTCTGCTCAGAAACTTAAAGAAACTTAATAAAATTTACACATATTATTTTTTTATTTTTCCATACATATGTTCACCAGTTTCTCTGTTTGAGCCAAACGGTAAAGTTCTTTAAAGACACGTCTTGTCTTGTTGCCTTCACGGTACTGAAAACATTTAAATAGTTTGGCTGAATACACAATGCAAACAAGTTACTTTACAATGTAAAGCACTGACATTATTATTTGCATTATTAGTCACTGCTGTACTGCTCCATCAGCTATTTCTGTTCTTATTGTTTCTTTATTATTAGAAATCTTAATAATAATGTAATTTACACATTTATAGTATGATATATTTTTGTTTTTCCAAGCAAACATAAACGATGCAATTCTCAAGTAAGTCTGAAATTCTTCATGCAAGCGTTTTTTCTATAATATACTGTAATTTTGTTTTATTGCTGCAAATGCTTGCCTGCACAAGTAAAAGCTGTTTTGCAAAAGTTTCTAACAGGAAATACGTTCACATGCATTAGTTGACAGCTCCCTTCCTGGTTATTCCCTCGTGCTGTTGCTTATTCAAACTAGTTTAGGCTACATCATTTAAAAAAAATAAAAAATCGAAGAGTTTTAATTAAATTGTATAACAGCATAATAGTGTACTTTGACTTTCTTTCCGTTCATGTATTAAAAGTAGCATGTAAATATGAATATTTAACACGAATCTTACCAAAGTAAACTTCCTTCTCGCACTTGGGGCATTTAGGCATGTTTGCGGTGATTTAGTTCCTCGGAGGAGAAAGTCCTGCTTGAAGAAAGTTGAGATGGAGAGCAGCAACGGTCCACCTGCACACAGCCACGCCTTTGGTTTGCCCTTATGTACTCTGCAGCCTTATTTATAGTACTGTGGAAATAGTTTGCACACGGTGATGGGAAGAGAGAGAGAGAGAGAGAGAGCACGAGAGCGCGCGTACACGAGAACGCGCCTTACTTCGTTATACGTATGCCCATTTTCTGCGGTTTTTCCGCTTTGTATTCTGGCTTTTTAATTAGTTTGCAGACAGGTTTACAAACACTGCAGGCTCATTGTTTGTGGAAATCACCTTTTGCATTGGATACAGGTTGAGTTATGCTTGTTTGAAAGGGATGGAAATATGATCCTCGGTACAAAGCTTCATGCTGAAGAATTCATTCTCAGATCAAACAGCCATATGACGTGGAACGTAGGTGGCCATCTGATGTCATCGAACAGTAATGCGCCAAACATGCTGGTCATCACTGCTTTGTGTTTTTGTTTTTAGACACACAGAGCGTGTACCTGAACCCAAGCTGCTTTAACTCTTTCAAAGTTATGAATATGAATCTGGTGCATTGCACATACGTAGAGAACTGTTTGTGTAGGCTTTGAGTGACTATTGATGTTATAAATGTCTCTGTGTATTTACGTTTAGTAAACAGCATCAGTATTTAACAGATCAAACATTTCCTGAGAGTATAGGTGTGTCTCAGCCCAACCCTTGGATTGATAAATGCACCATGGCAACTGCTCAACATGTTTTCAAGTGCAGTGAAGTACATCACTGATGTATGCGGATCCACACACACACACACACACACACACACACACACACACACACAATGACTTTACTACACTTGTTCTATGATCAATATGTTTTCAGTTTCTAAGTTTAGATTTTTTTTAAAAAAAATTCTTATTTGATACAATGCAATAATGATTCAAATGTCCTGATATCATGTCCTGAAGAAAAGTCTCATTAAAATCATTGCATTTTTGAAAGAAAACTTTATTAATAGACATAATATTTTATTGGTATTTCATAATTTTTTTTAAAAAGTAGCGAAGCCATTTGTTTTCCTATATTTATTATTTGAAAAAGTTTGTTTAGGCCATGCAACCAGCATGAAAAAAAAAACACATAAAACACATTTAAAAAAAACCCACATAAAAAAAACATAAAACAAGAAAATCACTCTCATGACTGTGTGTCAAGGTCAATAAATTTTGTTAAAATATCAGAACATTATGATCTTTAAAAATGAATGGTATATATACATATATATATATATATATATATGTGTGTGTGTGTGTGTGTGTGTGTGTATATAGTAGTCAACATTTGAAGTGGATCAAAGTTATCCTAAGACAAGAATGGGTATTGTTTTAGGACAACTTTGATGAAAGGTTTTGATCCACTTCAAATGTTGATTATACACACACACACATACACATACACACACACACACACATACAATATATATATATATATATATATATATATATATATATAATCATTTTTAATTATTAAATGAATTATTTAATCTTTTTAATGAATAATGATTGTGATGAAACATGATGTGTACATTCTACATAAAACTCCAAAATCCAAAAAAAAAAAAAAGTTTATTTTCAGCATGCACATGAAAAACAATGTGGTCACAGACTGCTGCTGTACATTTAGTTTGTGCGCTAAATATAAATATATATTTGATGTACGATGATTAATTTGCTACATGTGCTCTGTATGTGGCTGCATCCCTTGCTCTGTCCTGTGTTTGATTTATCTTGACAGCTCTACCCACAGCTGATCCATCAGCAATCTCTTAACTCTGTCGTGCCACCCATGTTTACCCAGTCATGCCAGGCCACAGTTTCGTCTCAGCAGACTCCAACTGCCAGCAAACAACCCACCCGCTGTTTCATCTCTTGCAGTGTAACGGCAGTCCTGTTCACTGGGCTCTTCCTCATATAGACTCTGTGAGGTTCACCATCAAGGATTTTCCACTGATCTTTGTTTCCTCCCTCTGTTGACAGTAGATCCGGCAATCCGTACTGAGAGATAATTTTCCCTGCCAGTCTCTTCCAGCTCTATTATCATTGCCTGCTTACCATCACCAAAAGCATTATCTGATCTGAGCACCCGCAGTGCTCACTTCCTCTAACTGTTTGTTTTTAAACAACATGAACGGATAAACCTTTAAAGTTTGTAGATTGCCTAATAGAAGCCTGGCTTAATAATGCTTGGTTCCAGTGTTGGGGAAGCTACTTTTATCTGTAGCGTGCCAAGCTACAAACTCATATTTTAAAATAGTTCAGCTATGATCAAACTACCCTTCTGAGGAAGTAGTTAGCTACACTACCCAGATAGTGACATACTGTATGTCTCCAAGTTGTTTTTTAGGAGTTCTTCATCTGGAAAACATCTGTTGCGTACAAACATCTGATAAACATATTTAAAAAAGGAGTTTTACATAACCATGCACATTTTAAAGACATTTTCTAAATGTCTTTTTAACATCTTTCAGGAAAGGTCTTGGAGGCAGATGAGTCTCCAGATGAAAACACACACATAAAATAGACATCTCCACGATTTATGTGTGCTATTAGGATACAAACTCAAAAACCGACACAAATAGTTAATCATATTGAAGGTAGGCTATTTAAAATCTACACATTAAATGAGATAATTTATTATTACGTGGCTCTCTGGAATCCTTGATTCTGAGCGGCATTGGTTGCATTCATAGTGCCGCTCATTCAGTTAGAAAGCATAGACTGTAAAAAAAAGTTGGACATGTCGCCACTTCCTTCCAATGTACAGAATGTGAAGCCAAAATGTTCCAGGTATGGCTGCTGTCATCTACCGATGATGTCATTTAGAGCCTGAGTTTGCGTAGTAAAGGTGCATTCATGCCATATTGTAATTACCGTGATTATGAGATACCAACTTGCAAAAAACATTCATGTCTCGTAATTACAACTTGTGAACTGGGACTTTTCTGAGAACTACAACTTGTACCTGACCACCTCAGATTCATTGTGCTATGTTTAGTCATTAACAGTGCGATAGTTCCAGCTCCAAGTGTGTGAACAGCTCCAAGTAGAATGTCACATTCTGTCATCTCAAAATTACAGTAATTACAACATGACATAAATGCAGCATAAGTAGTGATCATGAGCTGGAGCATGCACAATCATGCTTGCGATTTTATAGCATCAAATAACTAACTAAAAGCAAACTTACTAGAAAGACAAACAGTTGAAAAGCATGATAAGAACTGCCCAAATTGATGGAACCCATCTATGGGAAAAATTTATTTGAAGTGTTTTATTTGAAAAGTTTATTTGAAGTTAGTTTGTCCCATTCGTTTACATGGAGAGGGCAGGGTTTATGATCTATACTGCAGCTAGCCACCAGGGGGCGATCAAAATATTTTGGCTTCAATTTTCAGGACGTGTGAGGCACACTTGGTAAAAAGTCATGCTACTTAATGAAAATTTCAAGCTTTTGGTGCACACCCAGGTTCCTTTAACATCAGAATTCGGTTCGTTTGGATGATCTGAACGCTGTTTTATGAACTCGGGTGCACACCTGCGAACCGTAGCTACCCGAGTCCGCCTAAAAAGGGTCGTCTGGGGTACGGTTCATGCAAACTCTGGTACGGTTCGCTTCTGTTGTTAACGAAATCATACTAAATAACTGACGTGAACCGCTATTAATGACATATGAATTGGTCAAACTGTGTATTTATGCGTTTACTCACATGATTTCCTGATAAGTGTGACTGATTGCGCTACAGCAGAGAGAATTTATCTCACATTTCTGATCGCAGAAAGTCTAACAGAATCTATCTATCTATCTATCTATCTATCTATAGTTTATTATTGACTATTTATTTATAAACTGAGTTGTCCCATTGGCCCAAGGTGGTGTGCTGATAGACATCTATAACAACTGTTCAAACAAGCTGATTCACTTACATGAATCAGACTTTCCAAAGCTGCGTGAGAAAGAAGTGACAGTTCATATGCGCTTAATTACCACGTCAGTTTGCTCAGACATAAAATTGGAGGTTACATATAAAACAGCAAAGTAGCATTAAAACAGTGTTCCCTGGATCTGGAAAAGCTACATTATTTTGTAAAATGCTGAGCTACAGCCAGCCTACTGAAAAATGTAGATAAGTTTGTTGAGTTATTCTCTCAGTCAGTTACTCCACAACACTGCATCTGTCCATGCACAAAACATTCATACGTCTCTGCTGGAAGCACTACTGTAATTTGTTTG
This sequence comes from Tor tambroides, assembly GCA_021397915.2. Lineage (NCBI taxonomy): Eukaryota > Metazoa > Chordata > Actinopteri > Cypriniformes > Cyprinidae > Tor > Tor tambroides. Next base: position 44,024 of record JAFVLL020003763.1, read on the forward strand.
GTAACTGATATTTGGCATCAGCAAACTGGCGTGGCTCACAGATCATTACTTTAAAATGACGCTCTTATAAATAAATTCTCTACAAAAGTATAGTAGCATATCATAATTTTGTTATAATCGCAGATTGTTTTGTAGCGTAGTCTAGTAGGCTATTTTTGTAAGCTGAGAACAGACAAAATGTTACAGTATGTCATTGAGTGAGAAGGAAACACACACACACACACACACACACACACACACACACACACACACACACACACAGAGTCTACAGACCTTGAGGGCGATCCTTTTATTGCCCCTTACTGTTACATCACATGCACACACAACAATGATGATGTCAGTCATCTCTGGAGGATATTGAGCATTGGGTGGGAGGAGATGTTGCCAGGGTTACTCTGTTGTGGGCGAGTTTGTACCCTTCTGATTGACAGCTGAACGATGGTTACGGTGTCATTCCACACACCTTAAGACTTTTACCGCAACTTGATGTCTAGTCATCACAGGCTTACTGTACCAGATAAAAGACCTTCTCATGTACAACGCTTTCAACAGTTATGTGTCAATACAGTGAAACATGTTTATCTTGGACAGGTATCAAAGGTGAGAGATGGTTCACACAGTCATAGGACTGTTTAACTCATGTTTGTCAGCCCACATGTAGCCTACGTAAAATGGCATTCCTCTTTGTAAAGTAATAACATGTTTGTGTTTCAGCCCTCAAGTATGTGTTTATTTAAGAAATTGTGGGAATAAAGCAAGATTAAATTAGAATACAACAAATATTCTAAATATGCAGACATAAGTGCGATAATCTCAGACGATCTTCATTTCTGGTGTGGCACAATAGTGGAAAGAATGCAACTGTTTTCTCAAAAAGGAGAGGGAGTGAGAGTCAAAAAAAGATGTTTCCTTAGCAACCAGCTGTTATTTGTCATAGTTTACTTCCTGTGCCATGGTAACAAGAAATAAAACAGGATATGATGAGCTTGCATGTGTTTGGAAGATTTTAACAACAGTGTTGCAAACCGTTGTACTGGCAAGGCAATTGTATCATCTCATATCAGCTGAGCCACAATACAAGCTAAACTGTTCTGTTTTTATTGCCAGACAAATATTTAAACATGGTATCAAGTTGGACAGCATAATGTATTTGTTTAGCCAGCTGTCATTTGTTAATTAAATGGCAAGCACATGTTCCATTTTGATTAGATATTTATGCTGAAACGAGAAAACTGACACCCTTGGTAGAAAAAAAGAGAAAGGAAGGAACTGCACATTTCCTTGCACTTCTTATGTAATTATTGTGAGATAAAACAATCAGTGCATGCTTTTGCTGTGCATAGTTGTGCAGTAGTTTCACCCATCCCTCTATTTACTACCACTAAAAGTTTATGGCACTGAGCTGTTCATGATTTGGCACCAGTTTGGCATTAAACGCCCGTGTTTCATGCTGTGGTGTAATTGGCATTTCTTTTCCCAAGGTTGCTGTTGACTGCGCTGATGAGAATTTTTCCAGTATAATGGGCAAATGTTGAGAGAGCATGTCACATGAAGCTGAGAAGTGTGATATAATCACTGGCAGACCGACACCAGCTGGGCGAGAGGCGAGTCATTAGGCTTTAGTGCTCCACACAACGCTTGGGTGAATGTAACTGGGTCTTCCTACAGAATGTGTGACTTTTTGTGTCCTTTATCTACATATTATTTGTAGAAAAATGACTTGAACAGTAAATAGCTGATGCGAAGGTTTTGCTTTCTCTGTGTTAACATTGCTTAAAGTAGTCATCTTTAAGCAATGTTAAGCATTTCTCCTTAATGTATTTAGATATATGCACTAACAAAATATATGGAATTAAAGATTTTCTTTTTATATGACTTGTTTTTAGATTTTAGCTTTTATAACCTATTAAAAAGACATTGAGGCCACAGATTATGTCATAACGCTATGCATGTGTCATGGTACCCTCGTGAATGTGTGTCGAAGACTGACACGGAAAAGAAGAAATTGTTGAATAAATTTGTTAATTTTTGTATTCTTTGCGCATAAAAAGTATTCTTCTAGCTTCATAAAATTACGGTTGAACCACTGATGTCACATGGACTACTTTAACAATGTCCTACTAACTTTCTGGGCCTTGAATGTTTCAGTTGCGTTGCTGTCTATGGAGGGTCAGAAAGCTCTCAGATTTCATCAAAAATATCTTAATTTGTGTTCTGAAGATGAACGAAGGTCTTACGGGTTTGGAACGACATGACTGTGAGTAATTAATGACAGAATATTCATTTTTTTGAGTGAACCAACCCTTTAAAATCTCCTTTGAAATCACTTTATTACTGTCTGTTTTGTTATGATTGTCCCCTACCGACAGTCTTAAAATGCCAACCCTGTGCTTTTGTATAAACAACTGATCATTTAAAAGTGGATTTTATTTTTTTAAGTCGAAAACTGAAATGTACTTTAAAATAACTCCACTCAAAGCCAAATTATTAAGTTGTTGAAAGGAAAAAAATCATGAAAACCTAAATAAATGAATCAAAATGTTACATATCAAGCACAACTGTGTACTGAGATCATTTTAAATAATAGCAATCTCAGTTAAGCGTGAAATCTGAACTATATAAACTTAAACTTGATAAGACTACAAAATTATATTAATCATTTGAAACATCTATTTGTGTATTTCAGCTATTGCAAACAAGCAGAAAGTGGAAAACAGTCAGATTTCAATGCAATGTGCAATCATCAGACAAACCGTCAGCTCCCCAAAGTGCCAAGTTTCCATGCACACTTTTCCAGTTTCTGTTTTTACTCACTTGATAGTCCAGGTAAATCAAAAGTAATCTGACCGACTTTACTTTGGCTGTAGTACTCTACAGCAGAGAAAATTACTCTCATATGCCAGAGAGCACTAAAGCATCAAGCAACTGGATGAAAAGCCCTGTCTACTGAAGACAGAAATGTTACATGTTACAGGATTTCAGTGGCAGTTCGATAAGCCTCAGAGTGCATTTACTGGTGGTTTTCTGCCACTAAAGGACCACAACCATCCACTCTACTGTGACACCGCCTTAACATTTAGCGTCCTTAACGGACAGACCACATATCCACACGATTTCCATTATGAGGCCACCAAGCCACACATGGCATGAATCAGTAACACAAATTACCAGGAATACAGGTTTATTGATGTCTTGGTGAAGCTTTGAACTTGGGGATTTTCTTCACCATGTACTTGGAATAGATCTCCAAGACTCCTACATTTCAGAGAGCCAGTTTCCATTTGTGTACTCTGGAGTCTTCCTTAAACCAGTTTATCTGCACGGAAATGACTGTGGTTGCAATGGAGAGCATTTGGCGCGGGAACGACGGGTTATGTCATAATGGAGTAGCAGGCTGAAGGAAAGCAGAACGGACAGGAAACGACTGTACGGTAACCACAGTAACCTGCCACTGTTATACTGCATCCATTCCCAAATCCATAACTTTTAAGGATTTAACACCTACCTGTACAATAAACCTGTAAGTAATAGAGTGAGAAAAGTGTCAGCGTGCTAAAGAAATACATATTTCAGTTGAGTTAAGGACAGTGAAACTTTTATTTCAAGTCAGTACTCTGGCAAGCCTCAGTATAAACTAGAATGAATGACAGTGGTTTTATATGGAAAATGTCCAGTTTAGGAATCACAGACTGTTGGACAGCAGGAAAATGTCCTGTGGATCGTATCCTGGAGAAGCGATCATGCGCTTCTACTGTATCTGGCGCTGCTCCATCATTGCGCTGCATCCACTGAAACCGAAGGGAAATGTTTAAGTCATTACGTTGGAGATGGTTTGATGTTGTTCTTCTCAATAAGCCTCTTTGTGTTAAACTCATCTGTAAAATAAAATGGATGATATTTGGAGGGCGTAGTGGAAATTTTTATGCTGATAAGGCTCCTAAAAGATTGTGGCACATGTATCACGGATCGTAATATTAAAGTGGTTAAGTAATCGTTAAATATTAGGCTGGGGATCCTGTGGTCGCTTGTTTGTGAATACTGTTGTGCTTATAAAACCGGCCCATTAAATATGGCATTACTGTGGAAACGGCTTGTAAATCTACGTTGTGAAATAAAGGGCTCTATGGGGAACAGGAATGAGAAACACATTCGATTTTGAACTCTCTGTGAATATTTCCTTTCTCTGTCATTATGACTTGTTGAATCCAGTGTAAATTTATGTGAAGTGTCTCATTGTGTACCAAGTGTACCATTTAGGCGCACCACCTTTGGACAAAACGTATTGTCAATAATAGGTGGTAAACTCTGGAATAGTTTGCCCCTCCCAATAAGAGAGTGTCCTACATTCAACACCTTTAAAACTCACTTAAAACAGTGGCTTCTAGAAAACCAGAGATGTATTCATTTTTAACTGTCACACATTTATCACCTATACACTTTCACTGTTAAATTGAATGCAGTATAGAGGTGGATGAACAATGTCTTTTCCATCATGTAATTTTGTTTTGTTTTGTTGTTTGTTGTTAATGTATATGTCATTATTATGTGTACTTTTTCATTTATAGTGAATGAATGTTGTATTATTGTTTGGTTGTCTTTATGTTAGTTTTATGTTACCTGCCTAGGGACTGCAGATGAAAAGTAGTTATTTTTTACTAATTCTGGCATATTTACATGGTGTATTTCTATACAACAATGTTCATGAATATGCAAGGTCCCTATTAAACAAACCAATAAATAAATAAATAAATAATTAAAAACAAATCAGCATTTTTGGCATTTTCAGTGACTTTTTCTACAAGTTACATTACACCAGTAGGTGGCGACAAGTGACTCTTTATAAACTGATTCATTCAAAAATGTGGATTCATTCAGAAAAGAAACATGCAATTTATGACCTACTGAATCATTCACTCAACCCAATATAATCATTTATTCAACTGATTGGTTTAAATACACTGACTCATGAAGGAAACACCACTACTTTGTGTTACTCTGAGACGGAAAGTATAATTCTGCTGTGGCTTTGTAGCTATTTTCGCATGAGCAGCAACTGTAAAAAATAAAATAAAATGCAAGTTACTCAATAATAACTTTTAGTTTATTGAACTGTTGCATAAAGCAATAGCTGTTGCTTTGAATATCAGCATGACTTTGCACTGTTTTTCATAAATGCACGACTGCGAATGTGACATTGATTAAATATAACATCATTAATATTGCAAAAATGTAACTAAAACAACACAGTGCCTGACTTACAGTAAAATTATTGATAGTATCTTATTGATATTTAGCTAGTTGCAAAATATTTCTGCAGTTGCACTATTCACAGGTAGATGAAATACTTCTTGTTGTGTGCTAGGTTCACTTTATAAACTACATCTTGATGTTTACAAATGTTCTGACATGAATATGGTTTGTGCATATGCTGTAGCATCGCAAATGTGATGGAGGCACCTTTTGAGAAAAGCTGACATTTGACAAGTTGAAAAACACTGTTACCACAGTGCGGATTACTTTACAACCAGAATCTCTGACTCATTGTAGAGCTGAATGGACTAACTGAGCCCTGATTGGGCACCATTCCCGCTGCTTGGCTTGAATCAGTCAAGTGTGGCTCAATTTATGGTCCACAGGTTTGGGCATCTTCTCATCTGGTTCTTTGTTGGCTGTTGTTTTTTGTTGCTAATCAAGCACTAATCACATGTTAGCGTACTAACGGATCAGGAGAGCTTTTCTGAGGTCAACATTTTGAGGTCCCATTTGTCTTTTAAAATTAGAGTCAATGTTAAAAAGACACCTCACTTTTTTTAGTGGCCACTAGTTATTATTAGCCTAATCTTTCTCCAAAGGAATTAAGGGGGGATTTTAGTTAACATGCCTGTTTCATCAAAGAAAAAAAAATATTAGAAGGAATATTCTGGAATGTTGAATGTCTGAGAACCTTCAGTCTCTATGGAAACTGTTGCTCAAAACAAACAAATGCTGATTCGCTCTCCAGACCTGAAAAGAAAAAAAAGTTTTCCCAAAGGAAAGAGCTGGACCAAGGGGTTTCTCTGGTGGGTTTATGTGGGAACTCTTTCAGACCACTGAAGAATTCGGCCAAGTCAAAGAATAGCAGAGCAGCTGCTTCATCTATCGCAGGACACTGGGCAGATTCCAGTCTGCCAGTTTGTGTGTGTGTGTGTGTGTGTGTGTGTGTGTGTAGTCTCAGCATATTTATTGCTTCTACTGAACTGGACAGAGAAAAAAAAACTAACAAAAGACTGATATTAGTTGATATTACTTAACATTACTTATGGCAAGACAAGGTCAGTTTAGGTTGTAAAATGGTGTGACTCGCCCAAAACTTGATGCTTATATTAAATACTTTTCCAACTAATTTTTCCAGCTCTTTCAAATTTCACCATTTTTTTCACCATATGCAATAAACATTACAAAGAGTGTTTGATTATATAGTTGAGTCAGTAGGTGGCGACAAGTGACAGTATAAATGTATTCATTCAAAAACGCCTATTAATTCGGAGAGCAAACACCTGAAGAACCAATTGAATCATTTATTCTAATGACTCAACCGATTCATTGAGGAACAAAACACTGGCCCCCGGTTTAACAGACAAGGCTTAAGCCTAGCCTAATGTAAGTCTTGAGCTGTTTCAACTGAAAGAAACTTGCACTGACTGATCTTAAAATATATCAGTGCCTTTGTTTTGTCTCAAGATGCACACCATTAATGTTTTTTTTTCTACTAAAATTACTTAAAATTACTTAAATGTCCTAATTGAACTATGGCCTAATCCTGGCTTAGTCTAAGCCCTGTCTGTGAAACTGGGTCTATATGAGTGAGTCATAGAATCATTCACTGATTCATTCAGAAAGGAAACACTACACTACTGTGTGTTGCTCTGAGTGTTTAATTCTGCCCTTGGCTTTGTAGCTATTTTCTCTGGAGGAGCAACTTTGTATAAAATGTAAGTTATCCAATATTAACTTTTCATTTAATGAACTGTTTAAGCACTTGTCATTTTGCTATTGCTCTGAATATCAGCATTACATTGATTGCAGTGATTTTCATAACACCTGCACGATTGCGAGTGCGACATTGCTTAAATATATAATTAATATTATTGTCATTAATATTGCTTAAATGTAATATCTTTTTTGAAATTTAGCCAGATGAAATATATTTACACGAAATCAAAATCATATGACGTAAACATGAATACAAAGAGTGTTTGGGTGTTTTTGGGTGTTGCTATGTGGTTGCTAAGGTTTTCATTTGAAGTCTATGGGACTGTAGTGTAAGCAGTATGTGCTGTTGTACTAACAGGGTGTTGCCTTTTTGGCTGCTGTACACTTATTGGTTTTGGCCTTGATGAAGAGGGCTGGTTTGGCATAGATCATGTCTTCCCATGATTTTGAGGTTATCCTACAAAAAAATATAGATTTCTTAAAAGAAAAATATCCATGAACTCCCATTTGTCACTTTATTAGTTGTCTAAATCAGTGTGTTGACCATTTCATTGCGTAACTGAAAGGAACAGATGAAGAACATCAAACTATAAGACTACAGGAATGGAAAAGTGTCTGGGTTGGATTAATGGTGGGAATGCAGCCCAGTTTAGATGCAGGGATGTGGAAGCAAACACATAACAGGAAGTTCAGTGACAAAAGAAAGGAAAGATTGAGGGAGACCTGAGGAAGGGCCAGAACTGTCACACAATCAGTTTAACAGCTTTTCCTCGTTTCTTAAGTGAAAGGAGGATGTTACGATATGCCGGTTGTCTTCACCTGGATTGTTGTAACTTAAAATCCTGGTAGAGCTGTCTATTTTTGCAATGATTAAGTTGCCTTCATAGTCTTTGACATGCTTTTTTCAACACAGATTCATCAGAATGTCACCCACTGTTGTGTGTCTTTAGCCTGTCCAACCATCTACTACTAGTCTTGCAAAGTTATGCAAATGGTGTCAGAACGTTCAGTTGTTGTAGGCATTGTTGAGTACGCTTGAATGGACCTTGAAAGCTGGTCAATGTCAGCATCCTTGTGTGCCTTCAAAAACATTTTTTGTGTTTAATAACGCAGGACATATAATTGATTCTACGCAGCACATGCAATGAAAACAGTACAGGTTTTTTTTTTACACTTTTAAAGGGGTCATGAACTGAGAAACCAAAATCCCCTTGATCTTTTCATGTACAAGAGGTCATTGCACTATAAAAACATCCTGTAAGTTTCAGAACTCAAAACTTTCTCGTTAGTCTAAAAACAGCTTATATAGACCACTTCGGTGACCACTTCCATTGCAGTCTATGGAAAAAAAAGTTAAATATGAGTATATATTTCAAAATTCTGACTTTATTCTCACAATTCTGAGATTATACCTCACAGTTCTGATAAGAAAAATCAACTCGTCATTCTGTCTTTTTCCTTTGGCTCAGAATCATGAGTTTATATCCCACACTTCTGGCTTTTTTTCCTCAGAATTGACAAACTTGCTATTGTGGAATTAAATCGAGTTATAAAGTCCAAACTGGAGATATAAACTTACATTTGCAAGGAAAAAAAATAGGTAAATGAGATAAAATAGGTAAATGTTATGTAAAATGTTATAGGCCTAGGTTTAAATAGTAGGCTATCTCATGCTGTAACTGTGGGGCTAATACAATATGTCCCCTATGAACTGCATATGTGAATATTATGTAGACCTATTATTTAAATCAAATTTATGCTTTAAATGTAGAGTAACCATAGTAGGTTTCATCCATAGTCTGTCCATTTAAATGTCTGTGTTTATCTTCTTTGACGTCAGTATTCTATAAAAATGATTTGCATTCCGATTCTGACATCCAAAGGTACAACAATAATTTTTTTCTCTTATTCCATGGATTTTACTCGTTTACATCCACTTTCCATATCGGTTTTAAAAAACTGTAAGAATCTCAGAAATCTTACCAAAGTCAGACCAAAACAAGAGAAAATCCACTTTAAAAGAGACATCAGACATGTTATTAGTTTTGGATTTTTAAAAAAATATTATTGTGTGTTCTCATGTTTCCTTTTTTCACCTGGTACCCCCTTTTGATGTTGTTTTTCCATTTTTTTTTTTTTTTTTTAAAAAGTCTGACTTCCTAAGTTTGACAAAACTCAAACAGTTCCAGCTTGGGAAATGAAAGGACAAAAAGAGATCAGCATATGGAGGAGTCTTATGTTTGGCTTAACTGCAAAGAACAGTTCAGTATTACTGTCAGATCTATGAGTGTGGCCGTCTCTGTGTGAGACAGATCCGTTAGATCATCAATTCCCAGCTAGGAATATTTGTACCTCAGGGAGTACTTGGAAATATTTTACATGTACATTTCATTTATATTTATACATTTAGCAGACACTTTTATCAAAAGCAGCTTACAAAAGTGGAACAAAAGCAATTCTTCAAAGAGTCAACAAAATATACATAATCACAGATAACTAGCTTACAAAGCAAGCTAGAGGAGAAATGCAGAGAATAAACGTATTTTGTGTGTGTGTGTGTGTGTGTGTGTGTGTGCGCGTGTGTGTGTGTGTGTAAGTGCATTGGTTTAAAGGTTTGGGGTGGTTAAGTGCTTGTAGAAGAGGTGTGTCTTTAGCTGCTTCTTGAGAGATATGATGTTCTCATCAGTTTGGGTGGATGTTGGCATTTCACCAGAGCGGAGCAAAGAGGGCAAAGGTTTTGGACAGTGACTTTTTGCCTCGTTTTGAAGGAACAACAAGACGTTGCTCATTCAAAGGAGTTTGTGTGAGTGAATCAATTTAGGGAGGTGCTGTTCCAGTGGCAGTCCTCAAAACCAGCGTTAAAACCTTAAAGGCAAAAAGAATGAAAACATGAAAATTCTGTCATTTACTCACACTGTTGTTACTCCAAACCTATAAGACTGATTAATTTTTTAAAGCACAAATCCAGATAACCAAAACTTTTAGGATCAAAAAAGGTTTAAAATGTTGTTTTTGGATAGAGTGACATAAGTATCTTAAAGTGCCCCTATTGTGGATTTTTGAAAATTAGCTTTAATGCAGTGTGTAACACAGCTCTAAGTGAATGAAAACATCCTGCAAAGCTTTAAATCTGAAAGTGCACTGTGTATAAAGTTATTGTCTCTCAAAAGAAAGAGTCGACTCTGAATCATTGAAACGAGTCGTTTTTAAAACGAATCCCAAGCCGTTTCATGTTGACGTCAAAATGAAAAATTAGCATATTGCCCGCCCACTTGTTGCTCACGCAGAGCTGGGAAAACTTGATTTTCACGTTGGTCTGAATGAAAATGCAAATTCATTCTTTGCCACTAGGTGCCGCTTTTGGAGCGTTAAAAGCTCACAAACACTGCTTTAAATGAAATCGACCAATCACCGCAGATTAGCGTCAGGCAAAGGAGGGGTTTAGAAAAATGAATCGTTGAACGAATCGTTTGGGAGTTGTTGAGCAAATAAGGTAAAAATAAATGCATATTATAAGAACATGAAAGTGTTTTTTGACCTTGCATGCATGTCAACCTGATGTTGGGGACTCCCAAAACCAAAATTTGAACCTTTGATAACCCATAATAGGGGCACTTTAAATTGCGTTATGGGTTTGGAACGACATTAGTGTGAGTAAATTATGATAATTTCCATTTTTGGGTGAACTGTCACTTTAATTTTAATTCTGGTTGTATCTGGGAGCCAGTGGAGTGAAATCAGAAAAGGGTTGACGTGAAATGTTGATTTCTCTTAGTTAAACCTAAACAAAAAATGTAAAATAAAAATTAGGACTTCTAAATTATTTAAACATACAATAAAAAGTATCCTACTGATTAAGCATTCATTTTGATAATTGTAAGTAGGGGTGGGCGATACACCGGTAGACACGATTAACTAGTAGAAATTTGTCAACCGGTAAAGATTTTGGACTATCATGCAGTCAGAGTTTTAGTCTAGGACTAGGCTTAAGCCTTGTCTGTGAAACCGGGGGCTAATATCACAGTACATATTGTTACCGTGAAATAAAATGACTCATATCGTGATATAAGATTTTTAATATCACCCACCCCTAATTGTAAGGATAAGTTTGGATAAGTAATTTTTGCTACATAAACCCTGAAAAGATGATCAGGACGCTGATGTGGCACAAAGTAGTGATTCAGTTACTCTTACACAGCCGTGAACAAAGAGAACAATGAGTCAAACGCACAAACACGCAAACCCTCTGGCCTTCAGACCTTATTGTGGCAGAGCGCCACTTTCTCAGATCTCCCCTTTGTATTCACTAGTTTTCAACATCTGCCAGCTCACCTGTGCAGCTCGATGACAATTGTAAGCCAGTGACGGTGGAAACGTGAGATAGGGGTTCAGTGTTTAGGTAATGCTGTCTGGGCTCTTAAGGTATCAAGGTTTGACTTGCATTCAACTTTCTTTCATCATGCTGACATTATGAAAATCAGGGCTTACAGTGCTAAACATCACTAATGTGTTTTTCCTTACAGGCTGAAATGACGAATACAAAAAGAAGGGAATTTCCCATGATGCACCAAGCTTTCAAATCCCATTAACACATGTGGCATCAAGGCTGCGCTTGCAGATTAAGAAAGAAAATGGACTTATAAAGATGAAGTGTTTTCAGGGCAATGTGGATGCACATCTGTGTGTCATTACAGGAGGAAAAAAAGGAAAAACATCGAGCAATGAAAGAAACTTTGGACTCTTTAATAGGATACAATAAAACATTGTTTAAGCAGGTCAGTGCTGAAGGCTTTGCAGTGTTTGACAGTGATGGATAGAGATATTGACACTGCACTGATTTTGCAGTCAGAGTTGTTGAAGTATTTATTTGTTGAATTACAGTAGTTTGTTCAGATGCTGGAGAGTTTTTCTGTCATGTAAAGTGTTAAATGAAACTCAGCTACTTCAGGGAGCCGGCCATGTTTTATCAAAAGCAGACACTGCATTCAACCTACTTTAGTCTTGACATTTAACAATTTAATTTTCTGTGGTAAACACATGCAGTTAGTTAATGTGCAGATTTACAGGAGCCAAACAATGATTTTGTTCAGGATAGGAAACATCCGTTTGGCTATATGTGGTTTAAAGTTCCCCTATTATGGATTTCAGAAAATTACCTGTGTAACACAGCTCTAAGTGAATGAAAACATCCTACAAAGTTTTAAATCTGAAAGTGCACCTTGTATAAAGTTATTGTCTCTGAAAAGAAAGAGTCGACTCTGAATCATTGAAACGAGTCGTTTTAAAACGAATCCCAAGCCGTTTCATGTTGACGTCAAAATGAAAAATTAGCATATTGCCCGCCCACTTGCGCAGACCTGGGAAAACTAGATTTTCGCGTTGGTCTGAATGAAAATGCAAATTCATTCTTTGCCACTAGGTGCCGCTTTTGGAGCGTTAAAAGCTCACAAACACTGCTTTAAATGAAATCGACCAATCACCGCAGATTAGCGTCACGCAAAGGAGGGGTTTGGAAAAATGAATCGTTGAACGAATCGTTTGGGAGTCATTGAGCAAATAAGGTAAAATAAATGCATATTATAAGAAAATGAAAGTGTTTTTTGACCTTGCATGCATGTCAGCCTGTTGTTGGGGACTCCCAAAACCAAAATATGAACCTTTCATAACCCATAATAGGGGCACTTTAAAAACTCCAGACTGTCATAAAGGCTAAAACTCATTTTGATATTTTTTGGGGGCATATTAAAAATGTCAGGGTGATACAAATGTTGTGATACCATAACGAAAAAAAAAAAAAAAACCTCATTAAAAGTTGTAAATGTCATGTGGTGCAACCCTCCAAAAACTGTAATATGAATTGAATATTTATGAATTAAATTAAATAAAAATATAAAAGATCATGTGCAATGCTTTGTGGGAGTGGGCAATCAAAGGTTGAAAGCAAATTCGTGCTTCTGTGGTAAAAGCACCTTGGTCCATTTTTCTTCAGTATTATGAGTATTGCAGTTTTTCTCTGGTAATTTGGCAAGAAGACAATTTAAAAAAAATAAGTTCAAATCATGCTGACTTGTGGCTTCCATAAGACATATACATTTGCTTAGCTCAGGATACATCTTGGAAGATTTATACTGTATATTATTGTTAAAAATAAATTGTTAATAAATCTGTGGAGAACCTGAATGAAGCCTTCCAGAGGGCTACAGTAAGTAGTCATATCATATCTTATCATTCTATTCAGTCTGTGACTCCACTACATGCTTTAGCAGTAATCTGTGTAATAAAATGACCTCACTCAACCCTGAGATGATGTAATAGGTACTTTTGATACTAATTTTGGTCCTAGATGTATTTTAGTGACCTAATCAGACTTCACATACCACTGTCCCTTTATTCAGGTGAAGGCCATCTGGTGGATGAATCTATGGGATTTTCTCTGTGTAGGAAAATCCCTGTTACAGAAATAAGACTAAGCAAACACTCATTCCGAGCATGATGAAATACAATATTAATAATAGGTGCAAATTTTTCCACTTTTTTTTGTGTTTCTCCACCCATTTATGCCCAGCGCTGCCCAAGCATCTGGCCTTTCTTGCTGGGCAATGTGATGATGAACTATATAAACCTACCTGACAACAGCCAAACTGTTCCAAGTTGAGAAATATAAAACGCAGCAGACATTACCCATCTGGTGGATGAATTTCTACTTTTTCCACAGAACTAGGAGGAAACTACAGCATTCTTGGATGAAGCAAAAGTTCATTTAAAAGTTAATTGTTTTCTACAGTTAAAAGTACTTAGTTTTAACTCTAGTCATGTGAGTAGTACTTTAACAGGTATGTTTAAATCATGCTCTAACCAGACTGTGTTGGCAATTTGGCTGTTTTTATTTTTTACTTCACTGAGGCTGTTTTTATGAGTTTGTTTCCAGTCATAGAGTTGACTGAGTTTAAAGCATTTGGGAATGGACCGGAAGTGTATCCAAGTAACCAAATTGCTCCCTTGTGTAGGGCAGGAGCCACTGTCCAGTCAAGTTAGAGACAGAACTGCAGTAGGATCTTGCCAAACTTGGAAGATGAAGAAAATAAACAGCAACGCTCTAAACAGTATTACATAATCAGTAGAAAGAGACAACAGTTTACATTGCACAAATGAAGTTTCGACGGTAAAATTTTTTTTGAAAGAATTTACTACAGTGCTTTGATTAGCACAGTGGGTGATAGACCTCAGCCTGGGGTGATTTTTACCACCTTTACATGATGGATGCAATGCAGCATTACCTGTTCTCAGGGTGTAGGCAGAAACTGCATTGGCTGCTTTACTTCAGTTATGTTTCACAATGATGTCAGGGTGAAACTCCACAGCAACTGACTCTCATTCAGAGACCGTGTGTGTACAATTATTACTCTTCCTGTGGTTATATACAGTGGCCCCAAAAAGTCTCTGAACACAATTAAAATGTATGAATTTAATTGCATTTGATAACAAATTTGGCAAACTGGTAGAATATTAAACAGCATCTGCAAACAAATGATGTTAAACCAATTCTCAGAGCTAAATTCACTTATCTGAACCATTACTTAAATGGTCATATTTTTAGTACATATATGAAGTTTCCCTTAACGTTTGAGAGAATGTTACCAGAACAACTTTCATTATTGTCTTTAGTTCCTTTTTATCCGACTGCCTGACATTTGAATATATATTTCACAACAAAATTTTAACACGCCTACAATATTTCAACTAGATGACAGCATTCAGTGATATTGTATAAAAGGCGTTTACGTGAATGCACTTTGATGGGTAAGTCATTAGCTTTAAAAGGTGATTCTTTTATGGCATTGAATGATGAAGGTGGTGTAATCTGAAGACAAACATGCCACGGGTTCAGTGAGAAGATTTAAACGAGTGTGAGTTTGACAGTTACAGCTGTAAACACGTTGAATACGAATGTAGAGTTATCGCGGCATCATAAATCTTCTATTCTACGTCTTTGATTTGTTTGCGGAGGTTATCCGCTTGTCTGTTTGCATTGGGCTCGCACAGTCACACTCTTTTTGTCTCAGAAAATGCTTAGAAAAGAAAATGTGCTCTAAGTTGTATTTACAAAGAAAACATCATGTTAAAACATGAAAATACACTCCTTTGATTGGCTGTCGGGCGGCAACATGAAAGACCATGACCCAGGGTCAGACTGAATTGTGGGTGTTTGAAGCAGACAGCCCACCCTGCCCCATTGCTAATACATCACAGGACACATTTCCAGCTGTTTTGAGCTAGCTCTATTGTAAGCATCTGACGAAAAATCCAGTAAAGCTCTTCTTTCCGAAAGATGGGAAATGTTTAGATCTATGGTATGAGAGTGAGGTCATAGTTTGGGGACACTTTCAGAAAACTAGCTTCTCTGAAAATGTTTTAATACACCATATGCTACAATTCATACAAGTAATACCTGCCAATACTGTAACAATGCAGCATATATATTGCCGCAGTGATATACACAGTAGGTGTTTCACATTAGAGCTGCTGATATGTAACAGGGGTGTCGAGTCCTGCTCCTGAAGGGCCAACCAGCTCTTAAGCCTTCTACAGACTGTGCGATTTCAGCAAGATCATTACAAATCACACTGTGCAACAGGGATCTAATAAACTTGGGTACGACATGTATGCAGACTGTACGATGATGACATCTAGTGATTCGTAGACTATGACACAAGTTGCTATTGAAGAATAAAACGTCGTTAGCATGCGCTAGTGGTAAATAAAAAAAGCATGACGAATCTCAGTTTGGCAGTTGTACTTTTTATATGTGCTGAAAAATAAGAGGAAGCTTCAAAAGAGGAAGGGAAAATAGTTTGAGGTAAGCAGTTTTAAGTTTTAGTGCCATGTCGCATTGATCAAAACTGTGACATTGACACTGTCAGAAAATTATCGTAGGATATGTTTGGTCGCAAGACCGTGACAACAGCCGTCTTTGAACCTCTCTCACTGCACAACACAGGACCACCGATTAGGAGCCACGATTGTTTCGCGATGGCAATCTTTCTTGGACAGCCGAAAATCGTGCAGTGTGTACCAGGCTTAACTCGCTTGCCTGGAAGTTTGTAGTCAGTCTGAAGACCTTGATTAGCTGGTTCAGGTGTTTAATTAGGGTTGGAGCTAAACTCTGCAGGACAGTGGCCCCCCAGGAACAAGTTTGGACACCCCTGGTATATATTGTATTTCAAAACCACTGGAATGCTGTCTTGACCAATCAGCATTTAGGTGTGGTCACTATTATCGCTGTTTGGTGAAATCCAGACATTTCAATAGGAATCCTCTGGATCTGGAATTTTGCGTGAGGTTGAAAGATGTCCCCATGCAGATTTCGCAACAGGTTCACAGAAATTCACCACATTAGCTATGTTTCCATGAGCATTTTGGGATATTGCATGAAAAACACTTAATGGAAATGCCAAGAAGCACATAAATTCATATAAATGTGCATATAAAACCTATGCACTCAAGTGTGTCAGATAAATTTTTATCCTTTAAGAAAACTTGTGCATAAACTACCATGGAAACACGTTTACTGAATAAATTCCTTAATGCGCATCAAAAAAGTCATGTGACTTTGCGCCATTGGACGGCTTAACTGAACTGACCAGTGGACCAAACTCACTGCACAGAATCTGAAATGCCATTCTGAAAACGCTTGAGTCAAAGTCTGTCATCAGAGTGGTTTGATATAATTACCTCTCAGAGCTGAACACATCTGCGCTCCCAAACAGCAGGAATCTACCTCCGAGAGCAATATAAAGCACGACCGCATTTATTGGGTTTCGTCTGAGGCGCAAGTAATTTATTATATACGATAAAAGACCCACAGTGGGTTCTCCTACTGTAGCAAATTACCCTTTTTTTGTGATATTTGGCGCCAATTTATCAGGAAGTGACGATTTTTTTCTCTTCGTCTTGCTTGATTGGAAACAGTGCTTTATTCAAAAAATGTTTTATGCGATATTCTAATTTTGCAACTTTGGATGGAAACATCTATTGACAGAAAGTGACTTCATACATTGCTACACTATTGACAACAGACCTGCCAAAATTTGCCTGCATCTTAAATACAAAAACAAACTTTGACATTTTAAATATTTTCAAAGCAGAAATTGATAGGCCTACATAAAATGAATGAAGCTCTATTAATAAAAGCATTTTTGAAAAGAAATGTCAAGTGTGCTACCATTTGCAAACCGTTTGAACTAGCACCAATAGTCTAGTCACATTTTATTCTGTTTTTGTACTGAGTGGTAAAAGCAAGATTAAAAAAGGAAATCTTTACAATGAATATCTTGTTCTATTGATTTTGACAAAACTGAGCAGACCTAATTTGACAATGTAACCTTAACTGGAGATCAAGAGATGTTTTCTACAATGCTTTGAGAACTCACATCACAGGAGTATTCCCAAGACAACCTTTAATAGTAAAATGGAGAAAAAACAATTACTACACAAAAGCGTTTTGTGATCAAAGCACACAAATAGACTCTGTCAGACACATTGCAGTGAATGTTCAGTGCTGTTGCTGTGGATAAATGCATATATAACATTAAGTTCATGACAATCAAATTATTACCGGAAAATAGTAACAATAGCAGAGCATTCAAGGCCATCTGTATCAATTTACCTTAACTCCCTTATTGTTCCCGTCTTGTTATAGGATGTTTTACAGCAGTCGCATTCATCTGGGGCCTCATGTATAAAACTCTCCGTAGATTTCATCCTAAAAGTGTACGTACGCACAAAAGCTCGATTTTGCGTACGCACAAAAGTTTTCAGATTTATAAAAGCATGCGTACGCCAGAACCAGCGCAAAAATCCCTTTATAAATCCCAATCAGGGGAAGATTGTGCGTACGTGCCTCTCCACCGCGACTCCTCCCAGAAATCACCATATATGGAGCTTACAACGCCTAGTTTTACGATGCATAACCTCATCTGCATATCATTTCCATGCATATTCCCATCCACGTGACACCATGTTTAACGCCGTCAAAGGTACAAGACGTTAAGGAAATATGAGATACGGACTAAATGCCATTTGTACCACATTATTTTTTATTGCCAAATCATCCAGTATGTTTTAGAATAAATATATCAAAATATCCATAAAAATTAGTTATCAGATAAATAGCCTATTTTAGAATATAGTTGCCCTCATTCTTTTCCACTGGCCAAATAGTATTTCAATTGTTTTAAACAATTCAAATCAAATTAAACGTAGTTTTTCTGAAAAGGTGAATATCTTTTAGCTATTTTTAGTGGAAACAGATGAGCCTATATTTATTGCAGTGTAAAAAAAAATTGTCTGATTTGGCGCATCACTGACAAAGTATTTTAAAAAGGAAACACGCAAATCTTACCGTTTTTTTTCAAGCTGTACCCTTCAAATACAGTGGTATTTTTCATAATATTGTCAATATGCCTTGACACGCCATCAACACCTCCGTGCAGCTGCGGTTGTACAGTAAGTTATCATCAATGGACCTATTTAAATCGAACAATGGACCGTTCGACCACCGAATTCAGCAGTGTCTGCCAGTATCTAAGTAAGTGCGCATCATTGATCATTGTTCTTGCTAAAAAAAAAAAAAAAAAATCTCATAACATGAGATCTGCAGTTTAGTATAAATATGAATTTTTATAGCACTCGCTGTCATTGAAACACAGCATGCCACAGGAAAAGCGATCAAGCGCATCCACTAATATGTTTGAATTCATATCATTTTGGTTAACTTCTGCGTAATGACTTTATGCAAGCTAATTTCAGTGGTTAACTCCATTAATGAGAGGGGAATATTTATTGTAAATGTGTATATCGAAATGAAAACAGAGTTTAAAATCCTTGTTTACTTCATTACTTTTCTCACTCCAGGAAAAAGAGTGCGTACGCACAGTCAAGAGCATCCGTACCATGCGCACATATTTACGCCAAATTTATTTTTTATAAATCCAAATATGTGCGTGGAAAACAACGTACGCACATTTCTATGCCCATTTTGTGCGTACGCACTGTTTATACATGAGGCCCCTGGACTTAAATAAAAATCCAAGACCAGGGAAAAGCTTTATGTAAACTTTAATATGGGATTAAAAATACAGAAGCAGCAGGGCTTGACGCACAGACTCTGCATAAGAAAGTTCTCAAAAGAACAAAGGCCCGATACAGCAAAAAAAAAAAAAAAAAAATATATATAGAACAAAAATAACAGTCAGAGTACGAATGCACATTCATAAAGAATGTAGTCAAGTTTACTACAAACTAAAGAACTAATGGGAAACATAATACTTCAGTTTCAACACTTTGAGAAACTGGGGTTTGTTTAAAATATTCCGATCACAAACAATACGAAAGCTTATTCATATATTTTCCTTAATCTGTTTCCATGCGTTATGTAACACTTCTAGATTGGCATTAGATATATTAGCTGCAGCTACTTGGTCACCAAGCACCAATCACATACACCCCTCTTCCCATCTGTCCCTATGGTCTTCAACTAGCTACCCCATAAATCAAGGGGTATCCAGACCCGCTCCTGGAGGGCCTGCAGATTTTAGCTCCATCCCGTCCCAACACACCAGCTTGGAAGTTTCTAGTAATCTGGAAGACCCTGATTAGCCGGTTCAGGTGTACTTAATTAGAACTGGAGCTAAACTCTGCAGGACAGTGGCCCTCTGGGAGCAAGATTTGTCCTCCCCTTAAAAATAAGAGCTTGGCAATTTTACTTTACTGTCTGCGTACATCTTGCAGACCTTCTCTTAAAATGTTTCAACTGAGCAATGTTGCCATATGGCCAAAAAGTACATCTGGGTTTGGGAATGTTTTTCAGATTTATGATGATGTGCTCCCGAACGCACCTGCATGGAGCCTCTAGGGCGAGAGTCATCTCTCTGTCAGCAGGCATTTCAAACAGCTCGGCTCCTCTTCATAAAACAAAGCTCCCTCAGTGAACTTCTGTTGTTTTATCTGCTACTAGAACACACATTACACAAACATCCTACTGTACATGCAGTATTGTGGAAGTAGGGATCTTGTTTTTTCCTTTGTAGAGGAGCTACAATACAGCGTTTTAATGATTATACAAACAAAGATATTGTATACAATTACATAAATTATCTTTAAATTAATCGTAGGTCAAATCAGAAATGATTACATTAACCAGTTCAGATTTTCTTCTTGTTGGGGACAGTTGAAATTGGGGTAGAGGACTATCAAGTGGACCAAAAAGAAGTGCCCAAGGGACTGTCAGTGGTGCAGCTGGAGCTCAATGCATGATTGTAGTAGGTGGCGTCACTTTTCTGCAGAAAGATCCAAGCTGGCACAGGTTATCCATGATAAGGCAAAAAAGTGGGGCATATGTGAAAGTGCGTGAGGTACTGGTAGTGGCTGTTATTATAATGAAGTTGGGCTTCCCAAGGACTGAAAATCAAGGCTGGGCCTCCGTATTGGGCTCCTTGTCATAGATGTAGCTGCCAACTCCGCCAGTGTTTACACCTAGAAATCCAGTCGAGTCGATCAGACTGGGTTAATAACTAATTTAACTACAATGGATTTAACTTTGACATTTCAGTATTCATTATGATATGAAGAAAGCAAAAGAATATATAAAAGATCTAATGAAAATGCAAATGAAGAACTGCTAATTTGAAACAATGTAAGATTATTTTTTGAAAATTAAGCAATGGCTCCCTCTAGAGTTGAAAAATCTTACAATACCTTTTGGGCCGAAGAGGACAGCATAACATGGTTTATGGCAGTAGGGCTGACCATCGTGCTACAACACATAAAAACACATTTTAGGATAAATCCAAATTACCTTCTACAGTGGTAATGTTCTTTTTGTGCAAATTAATTATCACATTAATTCTGAGATTTCAGTTTTATTTTGATTAACTGTAGTTACTCCCAAGGGAAATGTTCAGAAAAAAACTATAAATCATAATTTAAGACTTAATTTCCAGACTTAATTTTCAGCAAATTGATTTATTACCTATTAAAACTTTTTAATGACCCAAAGATGCCCTGCGGTTTATTCAAGATTTCTAATATAAAAATTATTCTTGATTAACTTATTTTACATGGACAGAATTAATGAAAGAATCATAGCCATCTTTGCACTTCTACTATTAGCAACTTTTCCTCTTACCTCTGCGTGGCTGCCTGCTGCCAAGGTCTTACTACATCTCTCACAACGCAGACATGGACGATGCCAGTCCTTCCCCAGTGACGTCACCTTCTCAGCTGCCATAAGTAAGTAACAGGACATATCATTATGCTACCACCATTTCCTATCATTAAAATCCAAGCCACAGTATGAAATGCTGTTAGGATGGAGAGAAGCATACCAAAATAGACCTTCTTGTTGCATCTGGGACACAAGTTGGCTTCCCCAGAGAAGGTGGTGATGCTTCCAGCTGAAATAAGAGATGCATGCACTCCATGATCCAAATAAACACTGTGCAATTTGTCATACATCTTATTGCAAAACATTTAGAACACAATGATTTGTAGCTAAAGGAAGATGCACACAACCTACAACCTTTATATTGTGGCCTTAATTGCACATTCAGCCTATTCAGATCAGAATAAGCCAGTTGCTGCTGAACTCTGCTGCTGTTTGTACCTTTAGATGGCGGCTTTGAAGATGCAGGGAACCATTTCTCCTGAGGCTTGGGTGCAGAGTCCACAGTGGATGCAGGAGGGGAGGGGTTGGCAGGAGCCTCATACACATATGAGCCCGCACCCCCAATGTTCACACCTACATATTAAAACAAGGTTTCATGAAAATATCCCACTATCATACAACATTGGCATTAAAAAATGTTTGATATGACTAATTACAATTGTTCATTCGTTAAAACTAGTTAATGCATTCGGTATCATAAACTAGCAATACTTTGCCACATTTATCTATCAAATGTAATGTTAATCAAATACAAATACATTTTAACCATGTACATTTAAAAATGAACAATTAACAATAGTATATAAATGAACAATTACTTACATTAATAACATTGAACCTTACTGTGAAGTGTTGCCAGTGATTTCTTTCTCAAAACAAGAACGTTCCTAATGCCCAGCAGAGGGCACTCTTTAATTTCATGACAACAATGGCTTATATATAACTTTATACTCTTGCTATGTGTACAAGAGTGCAACATCTCCAAGTCAAATTAAAATAACCCAGTATATTCTATATACAGTAAATGGGCAGATATTAGACTAGTTCCATGTCACATGACTTCAACTTGAAATGATGAGTGTTTAATCTCATCTCACCTTTTGGCCCAAAGAGGGCAGCATAGCATGGCTTGTGGCAGTATGGTTTCCCACCATGCTGTGAGGGTGTAAAACAGAAGAAAAAACATGGTCATTCCAGGCTTATATTCCATCAATCAAGTCTCTACAAGTGAATGAGTGGTGATGCTTCCAGCATTGGCTTGTGTAAATTTGCAATTTAATCTGCTGCTTGTAGACCATCCTAAATGTCTAAATGCCACAGATGGTACTTATCTTGGCATCCACGCCCTGATAACACTCACAGCAGTTACAAGGACACAGTCTATGTTGATGGAAAAAGAAACCCAAAGTGTCCTATGTGTCTTTGTGTGCCTTGAGTGTGTACATGGAAGGACATGGAAGACGGAACATATTTCAATGGCAGTTGCTCCTAAAGCCCTTTGGTCTGGGCCATGGCGGGAAAAGGTTGCCATAGGAACCGTCAGACGGCAGCTGTGTGACCGTTACAGCTGCGCAGGACAGGATAAAGGAATGGAAGGGGCAGAGAACAGTGGCCTCATGCCAGTACAGAAGTATGCAAGGGGAAAAACTGTGTAATGAGCCCCACATTCCAACAAAGACTAGCAGACACCTTCCCGCCTTAATTGCAATGATGTCAATACTTCTAAAAAAGGCAAAAAAGCTACACTCGCTGACTACAGAGGTCTAGTGGTTCTGGCGTAATTCAATCAGGATCCTAAAGTGTTAGCATAAATAGACCACTAGGGAGGGAATTTTAGGACTTCACTAACACTCCTAAGTTAAGGTTTCCTGTAGCTCAAACGGTGGAGCGTGGTGCTAGCAACATCAAAGTCATGGGTTCGATTCTTAGGGAAACTGAAAGCTGATAAAATGTCAGGGTTGGCAGAAACCAGGTGCCACGGTAAAGGGGAAGTGCGTTTTAGTGTCTCACTGTCGGCTGGAGGTGGATACTGGATAACAAGCCGATGTTATTGGAATCTTCAAGAATATGCCATCCAGAAATTATGGTGAGTGTAGTAGATTTACCACAAACTTAAGAGAAGACACTTTCCATGAATAGGGTACAAAATTGGGCCTATAACAGGAAGTCATGTCAGTTACATGTCAAATTATTCTACTAACTCGAACCCTACTAATACTCTGATGTGAGTTAGTTGACATGTAGTTGCAAAGTTACTTACAGTATAGTTAGTAGAATGTTTAGTATACAGTATAATTAGTAGAAATTTTCAAGCGATACCTGAAAACTCATCTCTTTCGTCACCATTTGACTTCATCTTGACATACATATATGTATTATATATATATATATATATATATATATATATATATTATATAGTGATACGTATCACTATGCCTTTAGGTTCGGTATCTTTAGGATCGCTGTCAGAAATGCCAGTGTGAACGCTAAGGGGGTCAGGACCAAATGTATTGTTTTCTTTTTTGGTCCAGCCCAAATGAAACAAGAGAACCGAACTACAAGTGTGAACGCATCCTAAATGTCATGAACCTCACAAACGTACCAAATCCAATAACTAATTCTTCTGTGGAACTGCTAACTACAGTAATTCTTGACAGTTTGGTCACCCAACAGAAATAAAAACCTTTGGATCTTAAAGGTGCCATTACTCTGAAGCATTTTAAATCACTGGAGGTCATCAAATCGCTGTTATTGTTATATTGTTAGTTAGTTTAATGGCAGGCATTCTTACATGACTGCAGTATCAAACTGTATTGGGAGGCAGATCACGCAAGCTTCACTATCTGGACTCTCATTGGTAATGACCACATTGAGTCATTCTGCATTGGCAAGTGGTGGTCGGTGGTCAGTGGTCTCGGAGGTTCAGGTCACTTCAGCTCACCCACTTCTGCATACTTTTTAGTGGCAAATCTCTGTCAGTTGCACACCCTTTGACTTACGGAAATTGCCAATCAAAATCAGATCTGTTTTTTTTTGAGAAGTCTCTTAGCATATTGTGTACAATATGCATCAGACAGACAGTGAATCGTCTGTGGATGTGATGCCTAAGCCAGATACAAAGCTTAGTCCATCAGCTCCCATTACAGGTCTCACTGGTCATATAGAGCAGTGCACCAGCCCACACTTTTCCCAGAGCCTCTCACATATTCTGGTGGTAACTGAATCCAAACTCTCTCCATTCTGCCTCTACTTAACATGTCTATTCCCATAAACCCTGTCGCTTTAGCCTGCCAGAATCCATGGAGGACACTAAGGGATTATCATTTTATCCACAGGGCAAGATCTTGTTCGATCAATGGACTTGAAGAAAAACATACACGCATGCTTTTCCCATCTTCACTTTACCTCATCCTCACTCCTGTACCCTGTAAGACCCAACAGAAATCCCCCATAGCAACCTGACCTACATCCAAATTTAGGCTGATGTGAGTAGTGAAGATGTTAATATGTGACCCTGGACCACAAAACCAGTCTTAAGTGTCAATTTTTCGAAATTGAGATTTATACATTATCTGAAAGCTGAATAAATAAGCTTTCCATTGATGTATGGTTTGTTAGGATAGGACAATATTTGGCTGAGATACAACTATTGGAATATCTGGAATCTGAGGGTGCAAAAAAATCAAAATATTGAGAAAAATCGCCTTTAAAGTTGTCCAAATGAAGTTCATAGCAATGCATATTACTAATAAAAAAACGAAGTTTTTATATATTTACAATATCTTCATGGAATATGATCTTTACTTAATATACTAATGATTTTGGCATAAAAGAAAAATCTATAATTTTGACCCATCCAGTGTATTTTTGGCTATTGCTACAAATATACCCCAGCGACTTAAGACTGGTTTTGTGGTCCAGGGTCACATATGCTTACGCAGAGATTACAGAGAGAATTTCTTCTATTTGTGACTCTCTTCATGGAGTAAATGCAACAGTCAGGTGTTTCCTACTCTTACCCTTGTGGAATACAGGCTCAAGGCAACATGATGACTGATGATGATTCCTCTGGCTCTGAAACATAACTGCCCTGTCCTTTGCCCTCTACTGTCTTTCCGATCTAGAAACAGTCATCACTGTGTGATGTAATAGGATGCTGGAAAGGTCGTGGAGAATTTCATCTGGCTTGCAGTCATGCACACAGGAACACTCGGGATGTACAAAGCTGGCCGGCGAGCTTTCAACATATCACTAAAGACGAGCATCATGAGACACGATTACACACAGCTATCCAAAAGAGATAAGGAGGGAAAATTCTTGTTGCAACATCCCGTAGGTTTTGAGACGTTCAGTTTGCTTTTCTGTTTTCATGATTGTATCATATTTACCAGTTAAATTATGTTTATGTCATGCTAGCTCCCAACACCACCATCCAACACACATAATGCCACGTGACAGGCTTCAGTCCTGGTTCTGGACTGTTCAAATAGACCACTGATCTTCTGATGGAAACGCACAGTGTCAAAGTCAATACTCAGCTGTCGGAGTTTGAGTTTCCCCAGCTAGACTGCAGAGAGGTAGTGTGTGATCTCTGACTTACTCACCTCAGCATGGCCACCCGCTGTGAGGGTCTTACTGCAGCGCTCACACTTCAAACAGAACTTGTGCCAATCCTTCCCCAGTGATGACACTTTCTCAGCTGGGAGATGAGAAAGAAAGAGAGAAAGATTGATTTTTAAAATTTTTCATAAAAAAATGTAAATCTATACATGGAAAACCTGCTGCCCCAATACTAAGGTATTGTCAGTGGTTGCCAAGTCGTTGTGACTGGTAGAGCATCGATGAGTGGTCACTAGTGTATTGAGGCATTGCTGTTGGATATTTCACCTCACAACTTGAGGTTTAATTCATGTCCATAGCAGAAATGATTAAAACCTAGGGTTAGGTGCTTGTTCAAATCTCTAACAATAACAACAATAGTTGCCTTAGCGAAAAATGTAAACATTTTATATATGAAACTCATATGCAATGTCATCCATTGTTTGCAACCTCATGAAGGTGTTAAATTCGAATGGATAAAAGTATTTAGCATAATTTGCTTTGGTCTTTATGATAGACTATGGTTACATCAGAACATGCCTACTTTCCTACTGTATAGTAGGCAAAAACAGTATGTGAAAAGAGTAGTATTCCCTAATTCACACTATTCATAAAACAGCAGGTAAGAAGTACCCGGAGGACCTACTAATTCTGAGGTTAGCATCCAATGCACTCATGAAGGCACAGAAGAGGACTGGCAGTGAATCAAGCCACTGGTAGGTCACATAACAATGACAACATATGACAAATGTCTGCATTTATACTACACATTTTCATACTATATGCAGTAGAACTCACTTTTTCAATGGTCTGCTCAGAGAGTTTGCGATTTGAGATAGTCAATGTCATATTGTGATGATAATGTGTTGCTGCCAATAACCACACCCCAGAATCTCTTATCCTCTAAACATGGATAGGAGCTTTATTTTTACTATAGTGTATAAGAACTTTGATGTTACATTTATGCTGTGACTTTCCTTTCCTCTCATATCTTGATGGCTGCAGCCCCTGATAAGTTATGAATGTGCCATGGAAACTTCCTGTCTGAGAATCCATGATCCTAAAAGAACTAAAATATGTAGTGCATTTCCTCAGGAGGTTAAAGCAAAGAGCCTCTCCCTGTTGTGAAGGCAACAGTGAACAAGAGTCTCCACACAGCATTATTAATGGTGGATTTGCATAATTTTCAGATCCAGGCTAGCTTCGTGTTTTGAGGGTGCGTGGTGGTCTTGGCATTTTTATTTTGATAATCAGTGTGACATCATATTACATAAAAACAGTGAAAAGCACTGGCCTCATTGTGAGGGGTCAAAGCAGTTCATTCCACAGCTGAAAAGTGTTGACATGAAACACAAGGAAATGCAGTGGCGGGGCTAATTAGAACCGGACAGCTAAGTGACGACATAGTACAGAGACCCACTTCTCCATTTCCCCTCCTTTTTTCCCGTTTTTTCAGGAGGGTCCTGGGAGACTTCCCCAGACCTAATATTACTCTTTCCATTTATATATCTCGCTCTCAAGACAATGCATAATGTAGGACTGCTGGGACAGCTCTCTCACTATGGAGGAAACACCTTCGCTTATCAAAAAAGGGCACAATCAGCTAGAGAGAACAATCCATTTCCTCCTGCTCTCCCCTACTTCCTAGCTTTCCCGCCTGGAGAAGTATTGTTTTTGTTCTGCCAGTTTTGCAGCCCTCTTAGTCCGTCTCTCAGGGGGTCTAGGTCAGTATAGAAGAGATCAGTTTCACCATCAGCGAAGGAGATTTTATACCACTAAAGACTCCTATTCAAAAACTCCTATTCCACCGAGATACACAAGTATACTCACACACAGAGGCGTAGTAACAATTTAAAATGTGTGGGCAGCAATCTATTATCAAAAAGTATGATAATCTCTGGGATGAATGTTGAAACAGTTGATATAACTAAATCTTTACATTTTCTGAAGAAAATGAGTGATACTTGGCTGTGCAATACTTGCCACCACACTGCAAGGGTGCTATTAGCGGTTGCCAGGCATTGCAGGGCAGTGTAGTTTAACGCATTGCTGAGTGGTTACTAGGGTGTTCTAAATGGTTGCTTACTGGCTCAAGTCAAAAGAGTCCACTCTGAAGTTCTGGTCTCTATAAGTTTCAGGTCCCTCCTTGAATCTGAGGGATTTTTACATGACTCCTTTTACATCAGATAAACATCCTTAATTTGTCTAGAAAAGTGCAAAAATATATATTTTTTACAGCATGTTAATTCTTCATTGTTAGTATGAACTAACAATGAACAAACTCCTTACCCAGATACATGTTTTTTTTTTTGAAGATTTTTTGGGGCTTTTTTACTTTTATTAGGATAGGACAGTATTGTAGACAGGAAGCGAGGTGGGAGAGAAGGGATGGGGGGGTGGGGGTCGGGAAAGGCCCGCGAGCCGGCACTCAAACTCGAGACGCACAAAGCTGCCCACGAGGCTATTGGTGCTAGCCCAAATGCATGATTTGAGGAATCATTTATGCATAGCACATTGATAATACCCGCATCACAGTTTGATACAGATGTATAATGATTAAATCTGCCTGGAGGCGAGCCGTGGCCGGAGCTAAAGAGTTATGAGCACGTGAAGTTTTTGTTTAGCGATCGTCTGCAAGCTGTGACATTGGCATAAAACAGGAACAAAACCTTAACTGACTTAAATTTTGTTTCATTTGTTTATAAAACATCACCAAATGCCAGGAACAAACAAACACACTTGCACAACTCTGTTGCTGCCCTGGAGAAACAAACTGCATCCACTGTTCCCTTAATGCTGGGAAGCTTTGGAAACCTAAACATTGCTATCTTCCCCTCACAACCAAAAACACACTTCTTTGGTGACATTGTTGATTTCATGGTCTTAAAACAAAATGACAAATTCTTCTTGAGCAAGTCCTGTGCAGTGCTGTCGACGACTTCCATAACCTGAATGAAGCACGTTGATGGGCGTGTTCTGCTTTTGCGCTGGGGTGTGTTTCCCAAAAGCAGCTATGGTTGCAAGTTCCGTCATTACTAACAGAGTTCAGTGGAACTAACGATTATAGTTAGCTAACGATGATTTTGGGAAACGCACTCCAGGTTGATGTGTGCACATACTCTTCCAGGAGAAGTGCCCATACAAGGAATTTCGCCCCTTTATGATGTCATACAGAGCCATACTCAAAAAAAAAAAAAAAAGAAAAGAAAATTTCAAAAACTGAACCCTGAAGGAGTGTGTTTGGCACAGAAATACTCATACGTCCAACTCATTTTTGAACCTTTGCCATGTTTAGCATGAGAATCCAACTCATTAATAGTGCAAATAAGTCAGAATGCATGAAATAGCATTATACCTCCCCTTTAAAGATAAAAAAATGAAAGATGTGTACTGTAAATGTAACCCTATTACTAACACAGGCATCATATCCAAATGAATTCTAAGCTCACACTGGAGAGACGTAGAGATCCAGACAGTATAAATCACTGGTATTCCAGCAGGAGGCTAATCCAAGATAAGTGAGATTTCACAGTCAATGGCTCAACTGAGTATATAAAGAGAGAGAGTGTCTCCGCGGGGAAGATGCTAATGCCAATGACTACTATAGACCGGTAAGTGTGTGTACGTGGTGGTTGACGAAGTGCAGATGAACAGAGCTGCCATTAAAAGGGCTTCTGTTGTTGTACAAGCAGCTGCTGGGGAGCCGTTTCAGTTATTGGTGTAGTTTTGCGTGGGCGGAGGGAATCGCTAATCGCTCATCAAGCTGAATAGACCCCTGGACGACCTCCAGTCACACTCTAACACACATTCTTTTACTACGGCCAAAGGAAATCAGTGTCTTGGGTGGTATATTTACAAGCAGCTTTGTCCGCAGACAAAATTGCAAGCCTGGTTTATGCTTTCCAATAGAAACGGTGCGACTATAGCGATATCCTAACAGCACTGTCATCTCGTACGTCCCTAAGGGAATCCATTCGACCGGAGAGGGAAGACACGGGAGACCAGAGAGGGCTTCATTAAAGAGTCAGGTTACCTTGGATGTGAGGCGTAGATGCATGAGAGCCGTAATGGGCGGTTGTGTAAGATTATACTAGAGGTTGCAATACCTCCCAATGTCCGGCTCTAATGAGCACACACTGAGGTTAGAGTGCAATATGTACACACCTGATCGCTGATAAGCAGCTTAGTGCTTTGTTTTGAGCTGCAGAGGTAATCTATTTAGTCCTGCTGGTACTGTCTGTAGAGGTAACATCTCCCGTTAGCCATTAGATCTTGTGTTTTCCTCTCAGTTTACCCCACAATTAAATCAGACGATAACACCTCAAACACCAGGTCAACTGATCCGTGAACAGCAGAGGTTTATTTAATGTGTTTTGGCTGACGAGCAAAGGGAGGGTAAATGAAACCCTCAGCGCCTTCACACGAATGAGCTTGTGCCATCTCTGCAGAACAGATGCAGGTTTGGATGTGGGCTAATGGATCTACACTGTGCAGTCAGCTCTCATTTCGAAAGCAAATCTGTCACAACAACAACATCTCTCTCTACCCAACAAGAGTCATATGAGATTTAATGAAGTCAACATTACCAAGCAAGATTTATCAACCTGATATCATGTAAATAAGTCTCTCTGTAAACATGTCATGCTCAATATCCTGGGGTTGTTCCAGAATAGAAGAGGCTCTCAAAGAGTCTTACTCTGCCAAAAAAAAAAAAAAAAAAAAAAAAAGTCAAGCCATGAGAGAGAGATGCATCAATATCAATCTCCGTTTAATCATTCTTATTAAGTTTGTCTAGGCACAACAGATGCATCTCTCTCTCTGCAACATGGGGACACTGTACAGTATTTCTACTTGTTCAAGTGTTTTTCTTTTGACAGCGTGGCTTATTATTTTTGAAACCACTGTATAATTGACCCTTCCTTTCCTTCCTTCCATGTTGCTAATTCAGACAAGCTTTACAGATATGATGAACTGTAAAAATACATCTCATATTACATTTTTATCATGTCTGTGTCAGACCTCTGTCGTGTGTGTCATGTGTTTCCCACCTCATGTTTCCTTATTTGGTTTGTTTCCTGTCCTTGTTAAGTGTGATCATTAGTTAATTATGTCCCAGCTGTGTTTTGTTAATTATCCTGTGTATTTATAGTCCTGCCTGTTCAGTTTCGTGTGGTCTGGTCTACTCGTTACTCCCCGGTGTTCCTGTCTGTGTCAGCCTTGCCTTGTCTTGCCCTGATGTCTACATTAAAGACTTTTGATTTGAGTTTACGCCTCGTCTCCGTGTTCCTCGTTCCTCCCTGCTGTGTGCAGGGTGACAGAAGACCAGACCTAAACAGTAAGCGGTGCCCCTTCACCTTGTTTTGTTTTGTTTTTTCTAGTTTTTATTTTTTCCTGTTTGTCTGTCCCGCGGCATGGAAGTCGCCGCTCGTCATCCCGCCATAGCCCACTGCAAGTCGGCGTGGGAGTTCGGCGGGATCGCCGCGAGTCCGCTGGCCGCGAGCTCTCAAGCCTGTCGCCGTCCGCGGCTCACCCAAGCCCGCCGTTCGCGGGAGATTGACGCCACAATCCGCGGCTCTCCGAAGCCTGCCGCTCACTCAAACCCGCCGTTTCGCGGGAGATCCACGCCACCGTCCGCGGCTCCCTCAAGTCCGCTGTCCACGGGGAAAGCCAACCCGCCGTTCGCGGGAGATCTATGCCGCCGTCTGCGGCTCTCCCAAGCCCTCCTGGAGTGCATGTGGCGAGCCCGCATGGAGTGCATGCCGCTGACTCTAGCCCGCCGGCCGCCGCTGACTCCAGTTCCCTAGTTCCGGCCAGGAGTGCCATTTTAAGTCTTGTTGTGCCCTCAGGAACAGTTTTAATCTAGTCATGTCGGTCTTGTCCACGGAGACTTGTCGGGGGCAGGCGGCTCCTCTTGTGGTGGCTACGGAGGCCATTCCCAGCTGCCTGCCTCTCCTCTCGCTGACGTGGAAGCGGTTGCTGAGGGACCCTGTGAGGGCCCCTGACTCCTTGTCATGCCCAGAAGAAGCCTCAGCTTCCAAGCTTCCTGTTCCCGTGGGCGGTCCTGTCCTGTCTTGTTTTGTTTGTCTAGCCCCAGAGGGCTGTCTTGTCTTGTTCTTGTCTGTTTGGCCCTGGAGGGCTCCTGATACCCCCTAGCTACCCCATGGGGGGGGTTGAAGGGTTCCGGCTGGCCACGAAGACCACCTGCCATGGCCTCCAGAGCTCCCAGCTCTGCTATGGCCTCCGTCTGTCTGTTCCGCTCTGGAGGTCCCGATCCTGTGTTCCTGTCCATGTCTGTCCTGAAGGGCCTCCAGAGTGCCCACCCCCCCTCCCTGGTGGAACTGTTACGGCGCAGGTCGCGGCTTCCAGGAGAGGGAAAGTTAAAGACTTTTGATTTGAGTTTACTCCTCGTCTCCGTGTTCCTTGTTCCTCCCTGCTGTGTGCACCGTGATAGTCTGGCTACAGTATGTCAAGATCCTGGGGCAGATGTGGCTTAATGGTTAGAGAGTCAGACTTGTAACCCGAATGGTTCGATTCTCAGTACCAGCAGGAAATGTAGGTTGGGAAGTGAATGGACAGTGCTCTCTTCCACCCTCATTACCCACAACTGAAGTGCCCTTGAGCAAGGCACCTAACCCCCAATTGCTCCCTGGGCTACCCACTGCTCTGTGTGTGTGTTTTAGGTCATAGTTATAGTTTGCTATTGATATGGCAGTTGACAGGAAGTGATAGGAAAGCAGAGGGGAACAGAACCGGGAAAAGATTGCATGCCGGGACTCGAACAAGACTGGCCAAAGAGCTATTGTGCGATATGTTGGAGCACTGCCCAAAAGGCTACGGCTTCAGTAAATAAAGTTTTTTTGTAAGGTGGGACTCAGCGAAGTGTCAATAAGGTGGGTTTATGCGAGGTCAGAACAAGGTTGTAGTCAAAAGTGGAAATATACATGGCCATTTTTAACTTAAATGTGCAAGGCTATCAGTTATTTACCTATAATGGGGAAATTCACAGGAAATACCTTACAACCGCATTGAAGGTATTTAAGGAGGCCCTACAAACATGCGGTCCTTAAAAGTTGACATGAAACTACATTTGCAACCCTTTAACTATTGGCAAGGCCAAATCACCTATAGCCTAAACAATGCGAAAACATCCGTCTGGCTATTGATTAACATTATTTCCTGGCTTTTGGTTTAATTTCAGAGGAAAGCAAGTTGTTCAAGATGAAAGACTCCGTAGACCAACCTTTGTTTGCATAACATATAAGACCAGGAATGTGTATTTAGAAAGTAAATAGGGTCATTTTTCATGAAATTGTATATATGATGCTTAGTGCTGCACTAACGAGTAAAAGAGATTGATAAGGAAGGTGTGTTATATGCTGACCCTGACTGAGATGTAATCAGAAATAAACAGCGCTAGGCCTCAACAACATTTACACAGCTGAACACCCTACGGGCTCCACAGCAGGAATGCACTCTGAAACCTACTCCATCCTCAGCAGAGACTTTCAGTGTAGTAAAATTGATTTTTATAAAACTGAAAAACAAAACTATAAAAAGTATAAACAAGTACTTACTGGTTGGCACTTGCTTGAAATTAACCAGAACTGTACATGGTTTGAAGAACAGTCCATGCAAGTCCCTAACAGATTAGGACTCAAAAGATGGGCAAAATGACATGTGTTATATATCTGTCCACTCAATGTGGTCACACACATGGAAATCAATTTGAAAGGCAGGGACAGATTTGCTTCCACTTCAGCAGCCATTAATGTGGTCCCATCTGTTCAGAGCACTACTATTATACTGTACTCTATCCTGACTGTATCCCCTCATACTGCAAAAGCAACATGCACGCCATCTGGGTCCAACATGGTGCTTCGCTTCGAATCACTGATTACAGCCTGACCCGCTAGCCTTGCACCTGAGGGCCTTCAGGCCTTAGCCAAACATGTGCGATCACACACAGAGATAAAACGAAGTAAACTGTAGCTTGAATGTACACAAAATCATTACATGCCCTTCCTGGCTCCAATAAGCAGAGAGATGATTGCTGTGGTTAGTTCCCATGATCCTCAGCTTTTTCAGCTAAATAGTACACACGTTCTGTAGCTCTGTTAATGACCCTACTCTTCCATGATGGCAAACAGTGCCTTTCTTTCAGACCCTGCCCATAACCATCAACTCCTGAGTGGCAGTTCCTTCTCCAAACAAATCTCAAATAGGCATCTGATTGCGAGCTTGGTTTTCCAATTTGCAACGGCTTGTGAATTTCCTTACAGTAGTGCGGAAATGCTGGGTGTGGTTTGGGCCCTCGCTGCACAGATGTGGGCCTGCTGACGCAAAGCACGGCAAGATGTCTGTCTCTTCGCAGTTTCCTCCTGATATAAATTAAGCAACCTCGTGATTTTCAGTTGTCTGGCCTGAATGAGAGCTACATGTGCCTGTGTGCTACTGCAGTGCCCATGGCTGTCAGTACAAATCAATGCTGCCTCGTGGATCTCGGCCTCAATCAGCTTCCCTGCAGCCAATATGAATCTCCACTGGTCCTCACATTTCAGTGGTTGGGTGAATATCATGAAATCTATTATGAACAGGCTGGATCACATTGCATTCCAAAATCAAAAGTAAGAAATAAGAAATTGCTGCTGTAATGTAAGATGTTTTGCATTGTAACCCTTTCAACAATTAAGCACATTTTCTTTTTCAATTCTCATTATAGTAATGCTACAAAGAATCCATTACCATCATATGAAAATTTATGTAAAATATATAATATATATATATATATATATATATATTTTATGTAATTTCAGTTTAATTTGAATAATTTATGCAGATTTAAATAGTAAAAAATAATCATATTACATTAATTTTTACTGTAAAGGTCATTGCACGCTGAGTCCAAAATTTTCATATGTTAAAAATAAATACGACTTCACGTTGTGTCAATCACGTTAAAAAATTCAAATCGTGTTTGATTTTCTGCATTTTTCGCATCCATAGCAAGCATTTTGAGAGGTGTTTTGACAATTCAGAGACACACTGTACAAGCGAACGCCAAAATGCAGAATGGTGATTGACAAGTTGATCCACTTCGTCTTGCAGCACAAAGCACTGTAAAGGTCCTTGCTCACTGAGTTCACAGAAATTGGTGGTCTTCTTTTTAATATGTGGCTCCAGTATCGCTAGCAAAGCATCAAACTGAGCCACTGGCATCCTGAAGTAAACTTTGATAATTCCGCAGCTCCTTAAGGAGGTGGAGCTCTCCTTCCTCTCTATATCTCAGGATTGGATGGACCCAATATTTCTTTTCTTTTTCTCTTTTTAAGAAGCAAGAGGACAACAAAATCATCCTCACCGCTTGAAGACTCTATTTAGTACTGTTTTGCAATTTTTTTTTCCCTTGCAACGGATTAATTAATACGCATCGGACTCAGTGTGCATGGTTTCTGTTCGTGGCAAATTTTTAGGATGATAAATACAAAAAAACGCATACGAAAATTTTGGACTCAGTGTGCAAGGACCTTAAGACTTCTGGATGTCTTACAATAATCAGAATATAATAAAGAATGCAATAAAACATTAAATCACAATACAAAATCATTAATAATTCTTAAAAATTTTTTTTTTTTACCCAGATATATACATTTTGTAAGATCCATTCAGTTAAAATTCTGAATTTTTATTTAAATAGATTCTGATACATTTATGGGTTGATTTATGAACAATCTAGAGAGAAAAAAAAATACACGCTGCATTAAATTCTCCTTGATGTGTCTCCAGGTAGAGCAAATTTATGGAGACAAATTATGCATGTCTGCAGGCCTTCAGGTAGGTCGAATTAGAATAATGTCAGTTTAAAGGCTAGTCCCATAAAACACAATTAATTACATGATGGCTTAGGTCTTTTTTTCTTGCTAACCTTGCAGCAAGCGCAAAAAAAAAAGAAATCTTGTAACTATGGTCGAGGTTCATGCCTGCTAGGAATCCTGACAGAAAAGGCAAACGGCCCCCAATTCTGACT
>JAFVLL020003763.1:79942-148773 GCA_021397915.2 Tor tambroides
CACAGTTTTGATGCTGTTTTATGTCAGATGTTCGTGTTCGATTACATGTGGAAGTATCTGTTGTTTCTTTTTCTTCTTCACTTGTGTTTTTTGGAAATTCTGTATAGAAGATGTGTACTAGCGTCCCCTACCACATAACAATGAAAACACAGATTCTAGGAGCACAAGTATAGCTCAAATATATTTAGACTTTTTCTAAGTATAAGTCAAGTATACTTAAATGTCATTTTAAGTATATTTCTAAGAAGGACACAAAGCCGTTTCTGAGAAGTACATAAAAAGTAAACCAAGTATACTTTCCTGTTTTTAGTTTAAAAGAAGTATACTAATAGTATACTAAGTATACACACTTGAATAAACTTCTTTTTCATAAGGGAAAGCAAGAGTTGATAAAAATGTAAATGCGTACCTTGAGTGCAATGCAAGTTGCTTTGTATAAAAGCATCTGACAGATGTATAAATGTAAACGTAGTCTCACATACCAAGACGTGGGCATGAAGTCTGGTCAACTTGACAGATTTTTATAGTCAAGATCCTATAGGGGAATCTGAAATGTGTGGTCAAGGAAATCTACTTACTATGCTATAAGCTTCTCAAAGATTAAGGGTGTGTTCACACATGGTTCGATTAAAAAGAACTCGATTGCTCTGTTAGTGCGGTTCATTTGAGTAAGTGTGAATGCTGCCATCCAAACCCTGGTGCGCACCAAACAAACGGACCTAGGCCACTAAAAAGATGGGTCTTGGTCCACTTCCAAACGAACTCTGGTGCGATTCAAATTAAATATGAACGCAACACGGACCAAATACTTCTAAACGAACCAAAAACAGGATGTTATGACAAGATGTGATGCTATGCGACATGATTTGACAACACGGAATGAGTTGTGCATCCAAAACAAAATGAGAAGGCAAACATGGAGCAATGAGAAGGTAAAGTGCCTTTTATGAGCTATTCGTGAGTTCGCAGGCGGTGAAAATAAAATCATATGTGCATGCAACAATGAGCATGCGTAGTCAAAGTCCCTTTAAGGCAAGTCATGTCACTCGGCGGCTATCTTTGAAACGCCTCTCGGGCATGCAAGTGCAGCTCCTATCTCTTTGAAAAACTTAAATTTGTATTTAACTTAAAGTGGTGCTGAGCAGACCGATTGGTGAATGGGTACTTTGATGTCATACACTGATCAGTCTGCGCAGTGCCGCTTTAAGTCCAATACACCTATTGTTTGGGGTGTTCGGTAAGTTCCATCACGAAATATACGTCATTCAACCAGGTAGTGAAGGTATCACTATGCCTTAAGTTTCAGGTTTGCTTTCAAAAATGCCAGTGTGAATGTGAACGCTAAGTGGACCAGGACCAAATGTATTGTTTTCTTTTTTTGGTCCAGACCAAACGAACCAAGAGAACCGAACTACAAGTGTGAACGCATCCTAAATGCCATGAATGAACCTTACAAAGGTACCAAATCAAATGACTGGTTCTTCTGTGGAACTGCTAACTAAAGCAAGTCTTGACAGTTCAGTCACCCAACGGAAATAGAAACCTTTAAGTCCCTGAAGGTGAAGATTACTCTGACAGCGTTTTAATCACTGGAGGTCGTTAAATCACTATATTGTTAGTTAGTTTGCTGGCAGGCATTCTTACTTGACTGCAATATCCAACTGTATTGGGCAGCAGATCACGCAAGCTTAACTATCCGCACTCTTTGAACTCAGTGACCACATCGAGTCACTCTGAATTGGCATGTGGTTTTCAGTGGTCTTGGAGGTTCATGTCACTTCAGCTCACCCACTTCTGTGTACTTTTTTTGTGGCAAATCGCTGTCAGTTGTATACCCTTGACCTCTGGAAATTGCCAATCAAAATCAGATCTTGTTTTTTGATAAATCTCTTGACATATTGTGTGATATGCATCAGACAGACAGTGAAAAGTCTGTGGGTGTGTTGTCTAAGCCAAACACAAAGCTTAGTCCATCAGCTCCCATTACAGGTCTCACTGGTCATCTCTCACCGGTCATATAGAGCAGCGCAACAGCCCACACTTTTCCCAGAGCCTCTCACATATTCTGGTAACTGAATCTAAACTCTCTCCATTCTGCCTCTACTTAATATGGCTATTCCCGTAAACCCTCTCGATTTACCCTGCCAGAATCCACGGACCACACCAAGGGATTATCATCTTATCCACAGGGCGAGTTCTTGTTCGATCAATGGTCTTGAAGAAAAACTTACACACATGTATTACCCATCTTCACTTTACCCCATCCTCATTTCTGTACCGTGTAAGACCCATCAGAAATCCCCCATAGCACCCTGACCTACATCCAGATTTAGGCTGATGTGAGCAGTGAAGATGTTAATATGCTTACAAAGAGATTACAGGGAGAATTCCTTCTATTTGTGACTCTCTTCACGGAGTAAATGCAACACTCATGTGTTTCCTTCTCTTCCCCTTGTGGAATACAGGCTCAAGGCAACATGATGACTGATGATGACGATTTCCCTTTGCCCTCTACTGCCATTCCTATCTAGACACAGTCATCACTGTGTGATGTAATAGGATGCTGGAAAGGTCATGGAGAATTTCATTTGGCTTGCAGTCATGCACACAGAAACATTCGGGATGTACAAAGCTGGCCAGCTAGCTTTCAACAAATCACTGAAGACGAGCATCATGAGTTACGATTACACACAGCTATCCACAAGAGATAAGGAGGGAAAATGTTTGTTGCAACATCCTGTAGGTTTTGAGACATTCAGTTTGCTTTTGTATTTTCATAATTGCATAATTTTTACCCCTTAAATTGTGTTTATGTCATGCTAGCTCCCAGCACTGCCCTCCAACACACATAATGCCGTGTGACAGGCTTCAGTCCTGGTTCTGGACTCTTCAAATAGACCACTGATCCTCTGATGGAAACGCACAGTGTCACAAAGTCAATACTCAGCTGTAGGAGTTTGAGTTTCCCCAGCTAGACAGCAGAGAGGTAGTGTGTGATCTCTGACTTACTCACCTCAGCATGGCCACCCGCGGTGAGGGTCTTACTGCAGCGCTCACACTTCAAACAGAACTTGTGCCAATCCTTCCCGAGTGATGACACTTTCTCAGCTGGGAGATGAGAGAGAGAGAGACAGAGACAGATTGATTTTTACACTTTTTCATAAAAAAAAAAAAAAAAAAAAAAAAAAAAAAATGTAAGTCTATACATGAAAAACCTCCTGCCCCAATACTAAGATATTGTCAGTGGTTGCCAAGTCGTTGTGACTGGTAGAGCATTGATGGGTGGTCACTAGTGTATTGACTACCGAGGCATTACTATTGGATATTTCACCTCACAATTTGAGGTTTAGTTCATGTCCATAGCACAAATGGTTAAAACTTAGGGTTAGGTGCTTGTGCAAATCTCGAACTCTGAGTACCAATAACAACAATACTTGCCTTAGTGAAAAATTTTTTTTACAAATATTATATATGAAATCCATGTGATGTCATAATTTGTGTGCAACCTCATATAGGTGTAATATTAAATGGAACAGAGTATTTAGCATGATTTGCTTTGGTCTTTATGATAGACTATGGTTGCATCTGAACGTGCATAGTTCCCTACTGTATGGTAGGCAAAAACAGTATGTGAAAAGAGCAGTATCCCCTAATTAACGGTATTCATAAAACAGCAGGCAAAAAGTACCCAGATGACCTACTACTTCCAATGAGATTCTGAAGTTAGCATCCAGTGGACAATTTACTATCTCATGAGGGCAAAGAAGAGGATTGGCAGTGAAGAAAGTCGCTGGT
The DNA here is from genome assembly GCA_021397915.2 of Tor tambroides. Classification (NCBI taxonomy): domain Eukaryota; kingdom Metazoa; phylum Chordata; class Actinopteri; order Cypriniformes; family Cyprinidae; genus Tor; species Tor tambroides. Next base: position 83,738 of record JAFVLL020003763.1, read on the forward strand.
AGGCGACAAAACAATGTCAACATATGACAAATATCTGCATTCAATTACTTTTATGCTGTGAGTTTCCCTTCCACTGATGGCTGCAGCCCCTGATAAGTTATGAATGTGCCATGGAAACATACTGTCTGAGAATCCAAGATCCTAAAAGAACTAAAGTATGTAGTGCATTTCCTCAGGAGGTTAAAGCAAAGAGCCTCTCCCTGTTGTGAAGGCATCAGTGAGCGAGAGTCTCCACAGAGCATTATTAATGGTGGATTTGCATAATTTTCAGATCCAGGCAAACTTAATGTTTTGAGGATGTGTGCTGGTCTGGGCATTTTCATTCTGATAATCAAGGTGACATCATATTACATAAAAACAATGAAAAGCACTGGCCTCATTGTGAAGGGTCACTGCGGTTCATACCATAGTTGAGATGTGTTGACATGAAACACAAGGAAATGCAGTGGCGGGGCTAATTAGAACCGGACAGCTAAGTGACGACATAGAGACCCACTTCTCCATTTCCCCTCCTGTCCCGTTTCTTCAGGAGGGTCCTGGGAGACTTCCCCAGACCTAAATATTACTCTTTCCATTTATATATCTCGCTCTCAAGACAATACATAAGGCAGGACTGCTGGGACAGCTCTCTCACTTCAGAGGAAACACCTTTGCTTATCAAAACAGGCCATAATCAGCTAGAGAGAACAATCCGTTTCCTCCTGCTGTCCCCTACTTCCTAGCTTTCCCGCCTGGAGAAGTATTGTTTTTATTCTGTCAGTTTTGCAGCCCTCTTAGTCTGTCTCTCGGGGGGGTCTAGGTCAGTACAGAAGAGATCAGTTTCACCATCAGAGAAGGAGATTTTGTACTGCTAAAGTGAAGCAAAGACTCCTATTCCACTGAGATACACAAGTATACTCACACACGGAGGCGTAGCAACAATTTAAAATGTGTGGGCATGAATGTTTAAAAAGTATAATAATCTCTGGGACAAATGTTGAAACAGTTGGTATAACTAAATCTTTACATTTTCTGAAGAAAATGAGAGGGAAACTTGTCTGTGCAATACTTGCTGCCACACTGCAAGGGTGCTGTTAGTGGTTGCCAGGCATTGCAGGGCAGTGTAGGCAGCACCCAGTGTTACTGGGGTGTTCTAATTGGTTGTTTACTGGCACAAGTCATAAGAGTCCACTCTGAAATTCTGGTCTCTGTAAATTTTAGGTCTCTCCTTGAGTCTGAGGGATTTTTTCACAACTTATTTAACATAAGATAAACATCTTTAATTTGCTTAGAAAAGCGCACAACTCTCCTTAAACGGGTCATTGGATGCCCAGTTTGAATTTTTAGGGTCTTAATGAAAAATCTATAACATAATTAGGTTAAAATTTCTCAGTGGTAGTGTAAAACAACACCCTTTTTACCCTTTCAAAATCAGCTCTGTTTTCAGCAAGCCATTTTAGTCCATGTTCCTTTAAATGCTAATGAGGCTGGATCACGAATGATTTGCACAAAAATAAACGCATTTAGGGACATCGGGGGTGCATTCCCTTCAAAAACAAAGGTAATCCCCTGCGTCTTCAGCGGCTCAGACATTGGGAGTAAATGACGACTGCTATATTCATTATTACATCCAACAACAGAACACCTCAATCGCTTAGGAGCCATTCTTGTCTACGTCTGCTCCGGTGTTGAAACAATGGCGGACTGATGACAGCTCACTCAGGGCGGGTCTAAGGTAAAGCGTGTCAATCAACAACCATGGGAGGGCTGATTTAATGAGATTAAAAAAAACACTGGGTGGATCTTTATCATTATAGGGTGGTTGTGTCCTAGGGATGGGCAATATGGGCTTAAAAATATATCACGATATTTCGTGAAACCATGTCTGGCCTCAGAAAGAAGTTCTTTCAAACACTCAACTATGTTATGAAGTTAATTTGGAGAAAAAGCATGTCAATAAATGATATCTTTGTTGGACAACAGGTTTGTAAACAGGCTCATACACATGCAAAACTATTGCACACATGCTACTGTAGTACATTTATTCAGACCGATTTTTTGTGCACTGTACAGCCCTGACCAAACCATTTCCAGATTGCTCCTCATTTAGGATAAACTCCTCAATTTCACGTCCGCCTTCTGCGATGTTGCTCCACACTGTCGCACAGTGTTATGTGGTCTAAAAACAAAATGATAAATCCTTCTCGAGTAAGTCCTGTGCAGCGCTGCAGACAACTTCCATAACCCGAATGAAGCACATTGATGGGTGTGCTCTTTTGATGGGAATTCCTCCCTTTATGACATCAAGAAGGGCCATGCTTGGGGGGGGGAAAAAAAAAAAAAAAAACTTTCCAAAACTTACAAATAGGAACCCCATAAGAATTCAAATCTTTAGCAGTGTAAATATGTCAGAATGCATGAAATAGCTTTAGACCTCCCCTTTAAAGATAAAAAGCGAAATAGTTATGTACTACAAATATAACCCTATTACTAACACAGGCATCATATCCAAATGAATTCTAAGCTCACACTGGAGAGACGTAGAGATCCAGACAGTATAAATCACTGGTTTTCCAGCAGGAGGCTAATCCAAGATAAGTGAGATTTCACAGTCAATGGCCCAACTGGGTATAAAGAGAGAGAGTATCTCTGCAGGGAAGATGCCAATGCCAATGACTACTATACAACGGTAAGTGTGTGTACGTGGTGGTTGATGAAGTGCAGATGAACAGAGTTGTCATTAAAAGGGCTTCTGTTGTTGTACAAGTGGTTGCTGGGGTGCCGTTTCAGTTATTAGTGTAGTTTTGCGTAGGCGGAGGGAATCGCTAATCGCTCATCAAGCTGAATAGACCCCTGGACGACCTCCAGTCACACTCTAAGACACATTCTCTTACTACGGCCAAAGGAAATCAGTGTCTTGGGTGGTATACTTACAAGAAGCTTTGTCCGCAGACAAAACTGCAAGCCTGGTTTCTACTTACCAATAGAAACGGTGCGACTATAGCGATATCCTAACAGCACTGTCATCTCGTTCGTCCCTAAGGGAATCCATTCGACCGTAGAGGGAAGACACAGGAGACCAGAGAGGGCTTCATTAAAGAGTCAGGTTACCTTGGATGCGAGGCGTAGATGCATGAGAGCCGTAATGGATGGTTGTGTAAGACTATACGAGAGGTTGCAGTACCTCCCAATGTCCGGCTCTAATGAGCACACACAGTACAATATGTACACCTGATCGCTGATAAGCTTCTTAGTGCTTTGTTTTGAGCTGCAGAGGTAATCTCTTTAGTCCTGCTGGTACTGTCTGTAGAGGTAACATCTCCCGTCAGCCATTAGATCTTGTGTTTTCCCTCAGTTTACCCCACAATTAAATCAGACGATAACACCTCAAACACCAGGTCAACTGATCCGTGAACAACACAGAGGTTTGTTTAATGTGTTTTGGCTGGCACGCAAAGGGAGGGTAAATGAAACCCTCAGCGCCTTCACACGAGTGAGCTTGTGCCATCTCAGCAGAACAGATGCAGGTTTGGATGTGGGCTAATGGAGCTGCACTGTGCAGTCAGCTCTCATTTCGAAAGCAAATCTGTCACAACAACAACTCTCTCTACCAAACAAGAGTCATATGAGATTTAATGAAGTCAACATTACCAAGCAAGATTTATCAACCTGATATCACATAAATAAGTCTCTCTGTAAACATGTCATGCTCAATATCCTGGGGTTGTTCCAGAATAGAAGAGGCTCTCAAAGAGTCTTACTCTGCCCCCCCCCCCCAAAAAAAAATCAATCCGTGAGAGAGAGAGATGCATCAACATCAATGTCTGTTTAATCATTCTTATTAAGTTTGTCTAGGCACAACAGATGCATCTATCTCTCTGCAGCATGGCGACATTGTATTTCTATTTGTTCAAGTGTTTTTCTTTAGACAGCGAGGATTTTTGTTTTTGATACCACTGTATAATCGACCCTTCCCTTCCTTGTACACTATAAAAAATGCTGGGTTAAATACAACCCAGCGCTGGGTAAAATATGGACAAACCCAGCGACTGGGTTGTTTTCAAACAACAGTTGGGTTAAATGTTTAACCCAACCTTCTGGGCAATAACCCAACCGCAGGGTCAAAACAATCCAATCGCTGGGTTTGGCCATATTTTTCCCAGCGCTGGGTTGTATTTAACCCAGCATTTTTTAGAGTGTAACCAAGGGGGGAAGCTTCACCCTCTTGGTTACTATTGCAAATCCAGACAAGCTTTATGGAACATCCCTATTGCAAGAAAGCTGTAAGATGATCTGTAAAAATATATAATCTCTGGCTACATTAGGTCACTATTATAGGGGCAGTTGTGGCATAATAGTTAGAGAGTCGCACTTCTAACCCGAAGGTCGTGGGTTCGATTCTCAGTACTGGCAGGAAATGTAGGTGGGGAGAGTGAACGAACAGTGCTCTCTTCCACCTTCATTACCCACAACTGATCGCCAAGTGCTCCCTGGGCTTCCCACTGCTTCGTGTGTGTGTTTTAGGTCATAGTTATAGTTTGCCCTTTGTTATTGATAGGGAAGTTCACAGGAAGTGATAGGAGAGCAGAGGGGAACGGAACCGGGAAAAGACTGAATGCAGGGACTCGAACAAGTGTGGCCAAAGAGCTATTGTGCGATATGTTGGAGCACTGCCCACAAGGCTATGGCTTCAGTAAATAACGTTTTTTTAAGGTGGGACTAAGGAAAAGGTCAATAAGGTGGGTTTAAGCGAGGTCAGTACAAGGCTGTATTCAAAAGTGGAAGGTTTATCCACTTTATTTTGAATGTAAGAGTGTACATGGCCATTTTTAACTTAAAAAGTGCAAGGCTTCTGGGGTCAACCGTTACCAGTTGTTTTAGCTGTACCAAAACTATGCTTCTTGATATTACTGTCATATTATTTTACTATTGTAATCATAAACACTTTGGTTTCTAGGGCAAATAGTTTTACAGTTATTCTTTTTAGTTATTTACCTATAATGGCTAATGAATCAGAAGTCTCACACATTCACAGGAAATACCTTACAACAACCTTGAAAAATAAGGTGGATAAGGAGTCCCTACAAATGTATGGTCCGTAAAAGTTGACATGGAACTACATTTGCAACCCTTTAACTATTGGCAAGGCCAAATCACCTACTACCCTAAACAATGCCTAAATGGCCGTCTTGGCTATGGATTAACATTATTTCCTGCTTTTGGTTTAATTTCAGAGGAAAGCAAGTTGTGCAAGATGAAAGACTGTGTAAACCAACCTTTGTTTGCATAATATATAAGACCAGGAATGTGTATTTAGAAAGTAAATAGGGTCATTTTTCATGAAATGGTATATCTGATGCTTAGTCCTGCACTAGCGAGAAAAAGAAATTGATAAGGAAGGTCTGTTATATGCTGACCCTGCCTGAGATGCAATCACAAATAAACAGCGCTAGGTCTCACTCTGAAACCTACTCCATCATCCTCAGCAGAGACTTTCAGTGTGTTAAAATGGATTTTTATAAAACTTAAAACTACAAAAAAGTATAAACAAACAAGTACTTACTGGTTGGCACTGGCTTGATATTAACTCTGTACATGGTTTGAAGAACCAGCCATGCAAGCCCCTAACAGACCAGGACTCAAAAGATGGGCAAAATGACATGTGTTTTATATCTGTCCACTCAATGTGGTCGCACACATGGAAATCAATTTGAAAGGCAGGGACAGATTTGCTTCCACTTCAGCAGCCATTAATATGGACCCATCTGTTCAGGGCACTACTATTATACTGTACTCGATCCCGACTGTGTCCCTTCATACTGCAAAAGCAACATGCACGCCATCTGGGTCCAACATGGTGCTTCGTTTCGAGTCACTGATTACAGCCTGACCCGCTAGCCTTGCACCTGAGGGCCTTCAGGCCTTCGCCAAACATGTATGATCCCACACAGAGATAAAACGAGGTAAACTGTAGCTCGAATGTACACAAAATCATTACATGCCCTTCCTGGCCCCAATAAGCAGGGAGATGATTGCTGTGGTTAGTTCCCATGATCCTCAGCTTTTTTAGCTATAAATAGCACACATGCTCTGTTCTCAAATCATGTTCTGTAGCTCTGTTTAATGACCCTATACTTCTATGATGGCAAACAGTGCCTTTCTTTCAGACTCTGCCCCTAGCCATCAACTCCTGAGTGGCAGTTCCTTCTCCAAACAAATCTCAAATAGGCGTCTGATTGCGAGCTTGGTTTTCCAATTTGCAGCGGCTTGTGAATTTCCTTACAGTAGTGCGGAAAGGCTGGGTGTGGTTTGGGCCCTCGCTAAACAGATGTGGCCCTGCTGACGCAAGGCACGGCAAGACGTCTGTCTCTTCGCAGTTTCCTCTTGATATAAATTAGGCAACCTCATGATTTTCAGTTGTCTGGCTTGAATGAGTGCTACATGTGCCTGCGTGCTACTGCAGTGCCCATGGCTGTCAGTACAAATCAATGCTGCCTCGTGGAGCTCGGCCTCAATCAGCTTCCCTGCAGCCAATATGAAACTGTATTGGTCCTCACATTTCAGTGGTTGGGTGAATATCATGAAATGTATTGTAAACAGGCTGGATCACATTGCATTACAAAATCAAAAGTAAGAAATTGCTAATGTAATACAAGATGTTTTGCATTGTAACACTTTCCTGACAATTAAGCACATATTCTTACCAATTCTAATTGTAGTAATGCCTTAAAGTATTTACTACTGTAATATAAAAAGTATTTATGTAAAACATATAATAAATCTATAATTTATGTACCCTAATTTCAGTGTAGTTTACTTTTAATAATTTATGGTGATTTAAACAGTAAAAAATTATGTATAACATTAATTTTTACTGTAATACTTAAAAAAACAAGAATATAATGGCAAATGCTGATAAGAAAACATCTGGATGTCTTACAATAATGAGAGTAGAATAAGGAATGCAATAAAACATTAACAATTCTTAAAATTAATGTCATTTTCTTTACCCAGATCTATGCATTTTGTGAGATTCATCCAGTTAAAATTTTGAATTTTTATTGAAATGGATTCTGATACATTCACGGGCTGATTTATTAACATTCTAGAGAGGAAAAAAAATACACACAGCATTAAATTCTCTTTGATGTGTCTCCAGGTAGAGCAAATTTATGGAGACAAATTATGCATGTCTGCAAGGCCTTCGGGTAGGTCGAATTAGAATAATGTCTGTTTAAAGGCTAGTCCCATAAAACACAAGTAATTACATGATGGCTTAGGTCTTTTTTCTTGCTAACCTTGCAACAAATGCAAAAAAAAAAAAAAAAAACCCAACCATCTTGTAACTATAGTCGAGATTCATGCCTGCCAGGAATCCTGACAGACAAGGCAAACGGCCCCCAATTCTGACTCCCAGGATTACACAACGCCCCTTAACAGTAGACAAAAATACAAGAAGTGGCACTATATAACTGATTCTGCACATTAAAACAGCTTGTGAGGCAGCCATGTGGAAAACACAGGGTTTTAATGGGTACAAGCAGTAAAAGTAAATCTGAAACGGTGAGAGATGGGGACAGAGAGAGAAAAAAGGAAAAGTGAGGGTGGTATGGACAACTCCCCATTAAACCAACTGTTTGTCTGTCTGTGTCTGAAACCAAAGGATGACATAATACACATGCCCTCTCACATTTTCTGGCATCTAAGAAAGAAAGCATTCCTAACTTCTATTCAAGAATGAGCACAGGCCTTGAAGGGAGAGCAGTGAAAAAGAGAAAAGATGAAGTAAAGTGAAAGAAGCAGATTCCTTGTTTTGCCAGATTCTTTTTCGTCAGTGAGATTTGATACGGTGCAAGTGAGCTCTGTCTGCCATTAATAGGGACAGGTTTTCTATCATATAAATGTTCAAAATTTATTGCAGCGTTCACTTATAATGCTGCCTTTGTTTTTAGGCATACATGAATTGCTTCCAAAGATTGTGTTCAAATGTGAAATTTGACACAATGCCGATAATATTTTTCAGAGTATATAGACTCTCAAATTTGGATAGCCCACCCATTTTGAAGAGAAGTATGAAAAATGGTAAAATACTGATTCCATGTGTCACTTTTGAGTGTGACAAATGAAGCTTTTATGCTTGCTCTTGTGTAAGAAAGCCACAGCATCTGCTAACAGCTGTTCAATAAATGATTAAAAGATTCAACTGAAAGTTTAAAAAAAGTTTCCACTCAATACAGTGGCTTACCACTTAGGTTTGAAACAGGATATAGTCAGAAAGGAATTTACAGGAACACATGCACTAACTCCCACAAACTCAATTTGGAAATACCATCTGGAACAGCTGGGTTTGCAACCAAACCAATTTGTTTTTTATTTAATATATTACATTTAATATTGAATATAAAATAGGAATGTAAATTAATATTAATAGATAAATTAAAAATAATGATTAAATAATAAACAATAATATTAATCATTATATTATTATTTAATAAAGTTTTATTGCTGGTTTCTGCTCATTCATGTCTAGACTGTGGATCTGGATGGAGCATTCACCGTCAACCTCAAATATTCCACTTGGTGACATTTCCATATTCAGAGGAAACACACTCTGAGGACCAAAAGAGGAGAACCACACCCCTGCTCTTCCACAGCTGCATGGAATGCATCTTGGCTTCAGCGTGAGTCTAATAAAAGCACAGACACCCGCATCCATCTTGACCAACTCTCTCATGACGTAAACCGAGGTCTTGGGTGAAACCCTGCAATTGTCCTTTCTTCTGCCCTATGGCATCATGGACCACTAAGACTGGTTGTGATGTCAAAAACATGTGCAGTTCCTCCCTAAAATCAAAATGCAACAAGTACTGTCTCCATCCAAACCATCCATCATGTCTTATTTAGACATAAAAATTATTATATTATTAAAATTGTATATTATTAAGCCTGAGAACTTAATAGAAATATTAATACATGTTGTTGTTCAATGTGAAATATGGATCCTGAAGCATAACCAGCTGAAAAACACTCAAGCTAGAGAACTTTCTGCCCACCCACTAGACACACAGCCATGAAAAGAGCTGCACTTGCTTTTATATAACAGCACCTAGCTCACACCATCGATTTAAAACCACCCGACAGCTTTATCGGTCGTGTGTTATGGCTATTCGGTTGACACTCAGAGTAATACAACATAAATAAGCTGAATAATCATCTCAGTTTCCACCACAAAGGCTCTGATGCACTGATGAATAACCTTATAAATATGAGAGCAGGGATGATAAGGTCAAGTGGCAGAGAGGCTATTCAACTGTTTAATGGATTGAGAGGTATATATTGAGCAGACATCGATGCTGTTGGCCTGAAAATGGATATTAATGAAAAGAAGAGGTCCTTCTTTCACTATGATCTTTCAGCTCCCCAAACATCCACACCAAGAGCCACATGCTGTATTATTAAAACAAAAACAAAAACATCTAAGCCTATAAAAGCAAAGTACAGGAACTTTCAAGCTTTCATTTTAGTGTTTATAAAAATAGCCACTCATCTGGTCAAAAGAGAAAAATAGCCCCTCATCTGATCATGTTAAAAAAGAAGAGAAAGTGATAGACAGATAGATGTAGACAGGGCTTAGACACAACTGTTTATTAGTAATGTTACAGAAGTGGGCAATAAAATTGTGTCATTGCACAAAAGTTGGTATTCAAAGTTTATCTTTGCATATTTATTTCTATCTATGGTACCTTCCACAAATACAGTACAAAATAGGCTTTTCCCCCTCTTTCTTAAATGGTCAGGGACTACATTTGATATGCATCATCACATATGACTAAAAACAGCTTAAACCCATGATTTGTGAGATTTTGCCACATTTTACACAAAACATTTACATCAAACATAGATGTCAAAATTAAACCTACAGAACTAATAAATTAAAGTATTTATAAATAAATATAATGGATAAATAATATATTTTAAATATTTTAATATATAAAACGGCATTTATAAACAAGATGACAATTAAACATAGCTTTGCAACAATGAACAGATATCAGTTCATGGCATATGATTTTATCAGTCAAGAAGATCAAGACCTAAGAGGAACAAGCCAAAAATAACCAGTTTGGGGGGATATAAACATTTGATTTGTTTACAGCTAGTTACTTTTCATAATTTAAGTTAATTTTGTGACCCAATCATTTATAAACTTGTCTAATAAAGTTTTAAAAAAATTCGCAAAGAAAAACATGGAATTTGTCCCTCTAAGCACTGCAAAAGTCACGGAAATCCCGTATTCATGGAATGCACCGCATCTTTTCGTTAGCAAGTTGAAGAAATAATTTTGGGGAGTTTTGAAAGAGGTGAGAGCCCTAGAAAGTATAAGTGGATTCCTGAAAGCGGTGAAGTGAGTGATTATCCTCAGACAAATTGATTTTACTATCTATCACAAACTCTCAGATGTTTAAATCAGTTTTATCAACACTTGTGTAAACAAACCATCGCTTTCCATGATTGCACACCATGGAAGTCATTTATCATATCAAAATATAACGGTGAATGTATTTTTAATAGAGGCTCAGAATTAAACCGAACACAAGTAAACACAAACTTACCAAAATAAACAGTCTTTTCGCATTTAGGGCACTTTGAAGCCATCGTCTCTTGAACTGGATCCCCTCACTCAGCGTCAGGTTTGTCTTCCACGCGCGCAAGTCGACCAATGGCTTGAGAGCGGGAGCGCATCTACTGAAATTGCCGCTCGGTATTTGCATAGCCCCGCCCTCTCTCGCAGGTCTGTTCATGCAGCCAGACCCTTCTCGGTCTGTTTGAGCGCTGCGCTTTTCGCTTTTCTCATTGGTCAGGCTAACGGTCAGTCATCAAGTGGGCGGGGTCGTCTGGCTCTGCTGGCGGGGGCTTCTGTCTGCCGCTGGCTCTTCCTTTCTACATCCTTCAACGGGAATGTGAAAGGCTTCCAACAAAGGTTTCTTTCACTTCTCATGAATAGGGATTCTTCAGCACTTGCCAGACCGTTACTAGTGGAAATCTGAGGGAGAAAGATATTGGCAAGTCCCAGTCATGCTCACAACACTTATCTTTTTGTTTGGGGTTGAGGTCACTGTATGGCAGTATTTTTGACTAGTTTGTCCCTTACATCACTGTTCCACACACCCAAAAATGTCTGTCACCCATGTCTTTTTTTAGACTCAGGTCTTTGCCAGGTCTTACAGGCTTTTGCCTTGACCACGTGTCCACGTCATTTCTCTCTCAAACTGATCAGTCAGCACAGCAAATGTCCACCTTTTCCTGACTCGCAACCAAGTCCTGTTGTCTCCCATAAATCTCCAAATTGCTTAGTCGACTAGTCAAACAGAACCCTGACTAGTACTGTTGTGAAAGTGCCTCTTGATACCTAAGTGAATATTGACTCTCGCTCTACCTAGAGCTGATTTCAATGAGAGGAATGTGAATCTTGCAGCGTCAAGTTTATTCAGGTTCATTTGTGTGTCAGTGTTACAGCGTCAGTAAGTTTGCTGTATTAGCACATTTGCACAGCTGCAGTGCAGGGATTTGCTGTGTTGGCCTGGCGGGACGAAATCTTAATTCTTGTTGTGAAGCAATGTTTTTAAATGACTAAAAGGTGAAAAATTACAACAATTATAGCAATTTAAAATTTTAATGCCGCTGGCACTCGTATACAGGTAGGTCCATATATATTTGGACACTGACACAATTTTCATAATTTCATCTCTGCATGCCACAGAATAGAATTAAAATGAAACAATCAAGATGAAACTGAAGTGCAGACTTTAAGCTTTACTTCAAGGGGTTGAACAAAAATATTACATAAAATGCTTAGGAATTACAACCATTTTTATACACAGTCCCCCATTTTCAGAGGCTCAAATAGATATAATAATAAATAAAATGTTCATTTTTGATGTTTTGTTTAGAATCCTTTGCAGGCAATGACTGCCTTAAGTCTGGAACTCATGGACACCAGAGACTGGGTTTCCTCCTTTGTGATGCTTTGCCAGGCCTTTACTGCAGCTGACCTCAGTTGTTGTTTGTTTGTGGGTCTTTTTCCCTTTAGTTTTGTCTTTAGCAAGTGAAATGCATGCTTAATCGGGTTGAGATCAGGAGATTGACTTGGCCATTGCAGAATATTCCACTTTTTTACCTTCAAAAACTCCTGGGTTGTTTTTGCTGTATGTTTTGGGTCATTGTCCACTTGTACTATGAAGCGCTGCCCAATCAACTTTGCTACATTTGACTGAATCTGGGCAGAGAGTATATCTCTATACACTTCAGAATTCATTCAGCCGCTTCTGTCTTCTGTCATGTCTTCACTAAACACCAGTAACCCAGTGCCACTGGAAGCCATGCATGCTCATGCTATCACACTGCTCCACCATGTTTCACAGATGATGTTGTATGCTTTGGATCATGAGCTGTTCTGAGCCTTCTACATACATTTTTCTTCCCGTCATTCTGGTACAGGTTGATCGTAATTTCAGATGACCAAAAATGCTTTTCCAGAAGTGGTCTGGCTTTTTTAGATGTTTTTTGGCAAAGTCTAATCTGGCCTTGTTTGCAGCTTGTGGTGAACACTCTGTACTTGCTCTGGTGAAGTCTTCTCTTGATTGTAGATTTTGACAGTGACACGTCTACCTCCTGGAGAGTGTTCTTCACTTGGCTGGATGTTGTGAAAGGGTTTTTCTTTACCATGGAGAGGATCCTCCGATCATCCACCACTGTTGTCCTCCGTGGACGTCCAGGCCTTTTTATGATGCTGAGCTCACCAGCGCGTTCTTGTTTTCTCAGAATGTACCAAACTGTTGATTTGGCCACTTCTAATGTTCCTGCTATCTCTCTGATGGATTTATTTTGTTTTTGAAGCCTAACAATTGTCTGTTTTACTTGCATGGAGAGCTCCTTTGACTGCATGATGTGGGTTCACAGCAACAGCTTCCAAATGCAAATGGCACACTTAGAATCAACTTCAGAACTTTTACCTGCTTAATTGATGTAGAAATAATGAAGGAATAGTCCACGCCTGTCCATGAAACAGCTTTTTAGTCAATTGTCCAATTACTTATGGTCCCTTGAAAAAGGGGGGGAGGTAAATATTAAAGAGCTTGTATTCCTTAACCTTTCCTCCAACTTTGATGTGAATACCCTCAAACTAAGATCAGAGTGTGCACTTTAAGCCCATATTCATTATCTAACTGTAACTTGAATCTATTTTGGTCAACAGCTAAAATACTAAAAATTGTGCCATGTGTTCAGTAATCAGTACCCCCCCCTCCCCCCGGACAATAACAGTGAAAATATTTAGTGTTTTTGTGGGCAAAGTTTATGTGCAGAAATTGCCTTTTAAAAATAAACCTGAGAATTATTCCTTAAAGTAAATAGTGTGACAACTAACCCCGGCCTCCTCCAACACTACAGTTTGGAATTTCTATTTCAAATGAATGCAAATAAATTTTATTTCAAATAAATGTTAAACATTCTATTTTGTAAAATAAGCCTGAAATAAATGTCACATTTCCACAAAAATAATAAGCAGCACAACTTTTTTCAACATTGATAGAAATCAGAAATGTTTCTTCATGCGCCGTTGCACTTCGGGTGTCCCGAGTTCGAGTCCTGGCTCGCAGACCTTTCCCGATCCCATACCCCCTCTCTCTCCCACTTCGCATCCTGTCTAAAATTACTGTCCTGTCCTAATGAGGGCAAAAAAAAAAAAGAAAAAAAAAAATGTTTCTTCAGGACCAAATCAGCGTATTGGATCATATGACATTAAAAAATGGAGTAATAGCTGCTGAAAAATTCAGCTTTGCAGTCACAGAAATTAATACTTTACAATAGAACTGTTTTTACTTTATTTTTGATCACACAATTGCAGCCTTGGTGAAAAATATTTTAAAATATTACCGACCCCAAACTTTTGAAAGTGAGTGTGTATAAATGTTCAAATTCCTTTCACCTCAAGCCTGTGCAAATCCATTGGGACAAGTGGTGAACAGGTGCATAAGGCCCTTTGCCGCCATAAATACCCATTCTTCCATTCACACCCGTTTCCCGCGGGATGGATTCAGAGCCACATGTTTCCCCAAAGCAAGTGTGTAGCCTTCAGTGCATATTCCACCCAAACACCCACACCACCCTTCAAACACACCCAAAACCAGTCCGACTCTTCACACATGTGCTGTTGTGATTCATGTGGGAACATCTGCATTATTAAATGCTTGTTAAAAATAATAACAGCAGATTTTCAAGACATAATCTAGGTGTGGTGAAGCAATTAGATTCTTAATTAGGAGATTAGTATGTTTTCAAAATAATAAAATAAAAGAGATTTATTATAGCCTACTACATGATACTACAGGTTAATAGTTGCTATGCTGTTGCTGTTAACTAAAACATTTGATTTTTAATCAAAATAAACCTGAATTAAAATAAAATATAAATATTACATGAAAAACATATAAACAAAATATTTTAAATGTTGTCATGGCAACTAACTGAAATAAGTTTAAGTTGATAATTTAAAAAAGTTTAAGTTAATATTTCAGTACTAACTTAAAATATTTTCCAAAACTAATAACAATTACAAAATTCCATTACAAAATCATAAAAACCGAGAAATTAAAACTATCCTAAATATTAATATATTAAAATATTAAAAATAAATGTTACGTTTCCACAAAAATAATAAGCAGCACAACTGTTTTCAACATTGATAATATTCAGAAATGTTTCTAGAGCACCAAATCAGCATATTATGATTTCTGAAGGACCATGTGACACTGAAAAATGGAGTAAAGGCAGCTGAAAATTCATTTGGCCACTTTGCCATTTTCACTTTTAAATTTTAAAACATTAGAGTATATAAAAAAGATATTTTAAATTGCATTTATACTTTACAATATCACTGTTTTTTGATCATATAATTGCAGCCTTGAAGAAAAATATTTATAAATATTTTTAAATGTTATCTGAAATAAGTTTAATTTGATAAGTTTCAGTACTAACTGAAATAGACATAATAAATGAAAACATTTTCCAAAATTAATAAAAATGACATTACATTACATTAAAAAGTACATTACAAAATCACAAAAAAAATCAAATTAAAATAAATTTTTTTAATTAAAACTAAAAATAAATTAAAAATTAAAACTATTCTAAATATTAATAAAAATTATAAATAATACTAAATACTTTCTCAGTGTTTAGGGTGTTAGTTTGCAGTTAGTGTATTCTGGTTAGAGCCCACCAAGTATTCTTGATCCTTATAACCTGCTAAAAATCCTAATTAAACCTACAAAAGCTGTTTTCTGGTCATATGTGGTGTAAGCTGGTCTCCTCTTCTACAACTCAAGCTAAAAAAGAGCCCCAACTACCCTAAGACCAGCCAGCAGATTGGCCAAAAACCAATGGGTTAAGATCATTCTGTTCAGCAGGGTGTAAGTCTTTGCTCCTTAATTTGGTGCCACACAAATACCACTAATAAAAGAATTATATTTGAAACAGCAGAAATTAAATATATTCTGAGGCAAATGCCAGTAATCCAGTCGCATAATTGTACCCAGTTGTGTAGCTATGATAGCATATGCAAATACGAATGAGGATCCAGATGTACTGAAACAGAACTTGTCTATAATTATATTAAAGTGGTTCTGGATATTATTAACTGCAAGAGACTGAAGGACAGCGGTTGGTATCAGACCTCTTAAGGGTGTCTACAGTTAAAGACAACAGTCTGGGAAAAAACAGCAGGTGTCTGTGGTGACTGATAAGGCAGGCAAGGCACAGACTCTGTATTATCTCTAATTAGTCTCTAAGCGACTCGAGCAAACTTCACTATCAGACATTTGCAGGTCAGAAGCAGGAGCTGGAGAAGAACTCAGAGTGACCTTAACATGGTACTATATTACATAAATGGCATTGCTGCAGAGGTCCTTTGTCATACTTCATGTTTCTGAAAATGGACGCTGAGGAATGTCAAAAATCATCCCTTGGTATTTGTCTTGACTCTCAGCCTAAGATAACAGTGAATGACCTCGTCCTCCACTCTCAGCACACTCTCTGAGATTGTAGTGATGGGAAGATGTACTCGGCTTTCCAGCAGTCCTCTGGGAGTTTCTTCCTCTCTGGAGTATCTTTGTTTTATCTAATCAGAGCTACTTTATTTAGCTGCTTTGCTCACACATTGTTCATGTCTTTGTCGAATCACTGTTTGTCTAAGTTGAAGTGGAATATGAATGCTTTCGGTCACTTGAACGGGTGATGTAACCACAAGAAGTCACAGGAGAAGAGTGAGGGAAAAATCACGTGGATTTAAAGCTTATTTTGATGGTCTAAAGTACTTTCTTGTACTTGACAGGAAAATACAAGTCGTTAATCTGCTGATTACATAAGGAGGGAATTTTTGGAGGATGTTTTGGTTATAATGGTTTGGTTTGAATGTGTGTTGTGGATATTACTGGAAATAGGCAGTTCCTATTCATCTGTTTGTAATTCACCTGCTTAGTTAGTGATTTCTCCATTAAATGGGTTACTAAGTTAGCAGTACATCTTAAACAATACATCAGTGTATAGTACTGTGCTTATTCCTGCAGTTATTTTTATACCCATATATACTGTATATATAAATTACCCTTTGAAGTGAATAGGAACACCCAGTGAAAAAATAAATTAAATAATAATAAAATAAAAAACAACTATAATAATTAAAAAATGTTAAATGTGTTTTATTTAATTAAAATGCATTATATTTTTATTTTTTTAAAAAAATTTTTTAATTGAATTTCTTAAAAAATAAAAATAATAAAATAAAACAAAATAATAGAGCATTTTTACCTATGATTGGTCTGACATTATATGGTGCTGCACTTAAAGGCTGTTGTAAACCATTACACTTTCATAATGTGAAGTATTTTTATAAAATAAAATAAAATAAAATAAAATAAAATAAAATAAAATAAAATAAAATAAAATAAAATTAAATTAAATTAAATAAAATAAAATAAAATAAAATAAAATAAAATAAAATAAAATTAAATTAAATTAAATTAAATTAAAATAACAATTTTGGGGCCGCTGTTGTAAAACAAGAAAGTATGCTTGTGCTATCTTTTTAATTATTTATTTTTAGTAGTGCTGTCAAACGATTAATCGCAATTAATCGCATCCAAAATAAAAGTTTTTGTTCACATAATGTATGAGTGTGTACTGTGTATATTTATTATATATATAAATACAAACACAGGCATGTATATATTTATGAAAAGTATGTTATGTTTATATATAAAATATATTTATATATAATATAAAATATAATAATATAAATAAATGTATATACATGTAAATATTTTCAAAATATATACTGAATGTGTGTGTATTTATGTATACATAATAAATAAACAGTACACATACATATATTATGTAAACAAAAAATTTTTTATTTTGGATGCGATTAATCGTTT
Organism: Tor tambroides; assembly: GCA_021397915.2. NCBI lineage: Eukaryota > Metazoa > Chordata > Actinopteri > Cypriniformes > Cyprinidae > Tor > Tor tambroides. Next base: position 101,209 of record JAFVLL020003763.1, read on the forward strand.
GACAGCACTATTTTTTTAACAATGACTTTTAACTTAACTTTGCAGGGTTAAAATGTCTAAATACTTTTTGGATCCAGTGCATTAAATTGTATCTCTATACACAGATTCTTTCAAAATAAAATGCCTAAAATGACAATCTTGGGAAACTCATTCTAGCAACTACTAGTTCTCATTTTGCCTTTTTCCCTGTCAGACTTTGTCTAAAAGCTTCCTGCAGATATAGCTAAGAATAATATTGCTTTTTACAGTTGATGCAAGTTTTCATTCTTTTTTTTTTTTCATAGATATGAGATCACTTCCACAATGTTTCGAACTGAACCTGTCCAGAGACATACTCAAAACAACACCCACACAAGAATCCCCAAACTTGACATATTCAAACCAAACAGAGCAATAAAAGATCCATTCCTCAAACACACAGCCGCCAGAGATGCATTTGTCTCCTTGGCACAGGATAAACACTTAGTGTACAGTCTTCAAGTTTGGGTCAAAAAAGTACATCACAGTTCACATTTGTAATGTTGCTTTTGAAGTATATAACAGTACAGTGAAGAAAAAAATGTATAAACAGACCTTCACTGTAAAATAAAAAAAGTACCATGCAGTTTTACTTTGAAAAGTGAACATTTTTAAACCACAACAGTTCATGCTCTAAAAATACACAAAATAAAAAATAAAATTAAAATATAAAAAAGATCATTGTGAGATTTTATACATTGCAATATGTGAGGCATACAGTCATTTTTATTTTATCTATTTTTATTTTTTTTTACTCTCGACACGGAAACAGTCTTTCATAGGTAGTACACATTGGGATATATAAAAATATTTCTTTCAAACTGTAAAATGTTTGTGCACTACATAAAGCATGTGATTTTCCCTGCAATATAATTTGTGTGCTCAAAATAAAGGTTACGATCTACACGCATATAATTTTGCCTGGCGCAGAATGAATGGTTTTGCAGAATTCAAGGAACGGATTCAGTTTTAAGAAGGAAGCTGTGATTGATTTAAAGGTCATGTGAACAAGTAGGCTGTCATTTACATCATTATATAACAAACCACAACCACAGTGATTGTAAACGACAAGATTAACAATTTGTACATGCCTATATATGCGCATACATGTGAGTTCATGCATGTACCGTATAAAAATGATGCATAAAACCGTCCATTCCGGTTAAACTGACAGTCTTGCCTGGGGAAAAGCGTCACTCATAGCCCTTTACTGCCGTACTTTTATTCAGATATTGCTGTATATCATGCAAAGCGGGGAAATGCACTGACACAATGCGCATTTGTTCAAAAAAATTGATGTACATATTACACTTTTGCAAGCAATACAGTACATCCGTGTCCGTGGAGTCAGTAACCCAGCCCTGAGGTCTCTGGGGTCAGCTGCTGCTTGATAGATTTTTGGCATTCGGATGACTCCACTGTTCTCTTGCCAACTGTCCGTGGCCTGTAGAACAGATAGCAGGCTAAAACACGGACAGCTGGCCTCTTGTAGGGCCTCGCACCCTTGATGCCTGGCGCTTTGTGGTTTTGGTGTAATTCTCCAGCAGGACAGGGCAGATGGAGACGGTGCTCATGCCAATCCACAGCAGCTGAGAGTTTGAAAATCCTGTCGCTTCTGGCCAGAGAAGAGTGTAGCTTTTTCTATTTCTTTCATTCACTTTGTTATTGCATTCTCTTTTTGTGTCTCTGCACCCCTATAAACTTTCTTGTTAAGGCCTGTGCTTTTAGCTGGTTTATCGGCATTCTGTGCTGCACTTAAAATCAACATGAAATGGTATTCACAATCCATTTTGTTTTCATGTGTGATTTTATTTGTATGATAAATGTAGGCCAAGACTGATTTTATCAATTGGAAACTGATTGAATTGTGAAATGGAGGAGTTCGATTAAAAAAAAAAAAATAAGAAGGCTTTGTGATGTTTGTGGAAAAAGAAAGTCATTTCATTTTTTTATTTATGTTTATCAGTGTTTCTTCAGCTTGATTTTTTTTTATTGAAACAGATTTCAACTATTTCTGTAAATAATACATTTATTTATATACAAAGTAATGGAAACCTTATGCAGTGTATTTATAATATAACTTTTTAAAATTTTGGAGCATAAAAGCAGTATTTTCTGCTCACCGAGGCTGCATTTATTTGATCAAAAATACAGTAAAAACTGTAAAATTGTAAAATGTTATTGCAATTTAAAATAATTAAAAATTTTTTTTTTTAATTATATTCTAAAATACAATTTAGTCCTGTGATGGCAAAGCAGAATTTTTGGCAGTCTTCAGTGTCACATGCTCCTTCAGAAATCACTCTAATATGATGATTTTCTGCTCAAGAACAATTTCTTATTATTGACAGTTTAGTGCTTCTTAATATTTTTGTGGAAAATTTTAGATTTTCTGTGTAGATTATTTTATTGTCCCAGATCCCAACTTTCAATCTTAAAATATGAAAATTCATCATAAATATATGAAGTTAAAAAATGCTGGGTTAAATACAACCCAGTGCTGGGTAAATATTGGACAGAACACATGCAGGGTTGTTTTCAACCAATAGTTGGGTTAAATGTTTAACTCAGCCTTCTGGGCAGTAACCCAACCACCGGGTCTAAACAACTCAATCGCTGGGTTCATCCATATTTTATCCAGTGCTGGGTTGTATTTAACCCAGCATTTATTAGAGTGTATATAAAACCATAAATATGTAAACAAAGAATAAAATTCTTATTTTGTGAAAATTGATTTGCATTTATTCTGTTTTTATTACAGCTGTCTTAGCAGTCTCAGTTTAGGTGTTATTTTCACATGCTTGAAATATGAGATGTGACATATGAAGATAACACAGGAAAATACCATTTGTGAGTCATTTCTACACTCTAAAAAATCCTGGGTTATTTTTTTTTAACCCAAATGCTGGGTTGAGCCGTTTGGGTCATTTCTTTGAGTTATTTTTCAGTGTTTGGGTAGTTTTTGTGTTACTCAAGCTGTAAGTTTGTCAAACTATGCAAAAAGTTATGAAAATATGATTTAATTCCTATCGTATTAAATAGCTATGTTAGCAAGGCAAGTGAGCAAGGCCAGTTTATATCTAAAATATTGATACTGTCATTTCCACCACTGAACGTTATCATTTGAGATGTAATGGAAATGTGTTTGGAATTTTACTGACTTTCAGATAAGACGACAAATTTTTCCTCCACCAAAAAGGAATTCCCAGGATTGATGGAAAAATTTCAATGACAAATGTGTTTTGTGAAAGACAGTAAAGCGTAAATTTCATTTAGCTATTTTTATGATGCTATTCATACAGCTAAAATGAAATACAGTATTTCTTTCTCTCTTTTGTTTGCCTTTATCTAATTCTACTTATATGGACTTTAAGTGATTTCAGAGAAATAGGTTGGGATACTTTGTCACCTACTCAGTTTCAGAGCACTAGGCCATGGCTTCAATAGAGCACACTATTTCTACAGCAGATGAAAGAGCACACAGACACACATGAAAGCCACAAACACGCGCACACATCACATCTCCACCACATAGTTTTCTCTTCTAATCTAATATGCCACAACACAGAGAACAGGAAGAGGAAAACGACAGTTCTGGAAAGAAAAGCTTTGTAGCACACAATGCATGAGATGAGGTCAGCGCCGGGGTTGCTGTGACAAAATATCTGTCATCAGGCCCAAATCTAATCTCCTGATGTGTTGTGAAAGAGACGACATGAGCCAATTAATTGAGTGTCATTTCCTCTGTCAGCGGTGTCAGTGCTGTTGTGTCTTGAGGACTCACATTGTACACTTTGTTCTGTAGCGAGCACGTGAAGACAAAGACACGTGATTAAAGATGGTTTTCTCGCGCCCCCTGCTGATCAGCAGCAGAATGTGCATCTACATGCAGCAGACACGCACAACTCGCAAACAATCCTTTTTGAGATGTAAGAAAGCTGAAGTAATTTCTTAGACGCAAACTGCATCATTTATGCTTTGTAGTTTAAGACAAGATATACTTTCTAATGCAAAATATAAAGTATATTGCTGCTATCTGGCGACAGTCAAAATGACACGTTTTTGTTTTTGTTTTGTCACGTGACATGAGATGATTCATTTTGTGAGCATCTTTGTACAGCTTGCAGATGTTGTTAATAACCTAATATCATTTATAAGGTTTTTCAATCCTGATTATAAAAATGTTGTGCATGATTGCTCTCTACTAGGCTTAGAAATGCCACCGAAAGTGAGAATAATAATAATAATAATAGTAATACTAATTATATATATATATATATATATATATATATATATATATATATATATATATATATATATATATATATATATATATATTAGTGCTGTCAAAAGATTAATCGCGATTAATCGCATCCAAAATAAAAGTTTTTGTTTACATAATATATGTGTGTGTACTGTTTATATTTATTATGTATATATAAAGACACACACATACAGCATATATTTTGAAGTTATTTACATGTATTTACATGTATATATTTATATTTATATAAATTCTATCATACATAAATATATTTAATATAAGCATAACAGATTTTTCTTAAATATACACATGCATGTGTGTGTATTTTTGTATACATAACAAATATACACAGTACACACACATATTATGTAAACAAAAACTTTTATTTTAATACTTTTATTTTTTTTACTATGGGTTTGTTGGCTCGACAGATATCACATTTACCTGTAGTCACTAAATAAATGTGTTCACTGTCAAATTAATTTTTAAATTAATCAAAATCATGTTTTTGTATTTTATAAGCAAATTAGTGCATATAAAATTAGAGCATAAATTATTTTAATGTGTAATTCTAAAAACATATGCCCTCATAATCAAATGATACTCCTGAAAATCAATTTCAATGAGCAAATTTTGCAAAAGTTCATTTCTGCTGCCCTTTACAGTTATAAGCATTTTATTTATGCACCATGATCCTATTTAAATACAATTGTTTTACAATAAAAAAATTACTATCAGTTACCATTTCTATTAAAAAAAAAAAAATATTTCAGATTTTATATTTGTCAATAATCATTTGATAAGACACAAATCAATACAAAATATTTCAGTACACAGTTTTTAAGATTTAATTGAAAATCTAATTATCAAAAAAAAAAATCTTACTACAGCCTCATGCTATATATTACATAATTTGCATTAAGATACCAAATGATTAAAGACTAACAAGACTAATATTTATTAAGTAAAAAATAAGCAGATTTAATAGTCAGCAACAAACCAGATTAGTGGAGAATGTTACTTCTTCTTTAAATGGCTTGCAAACGAATAGACAATAATGTAAGTGTCATTTCCTGTTTTGTTTGCTGCGTGACTTATAAGACGATCAGATGTCTGATCCGCACAAGTGTTTTTCTGTTTTGATGTTCTGCACCAATAAATCTTGGTGTCCATTACACAAGCACTTCTGTTTCTGGGTCTCTTTCTCTTTCTTTCACCAGCATTTCTGATGGAAAGTCCTATTACACCTGATCCATGCAGAGATTTCATCTGTGTACTTGAGTGCGTCTGTCTATATACAGCAAATCGCATGAAACCGATCAGCAGCCCTCCCTCTGCGCTGATGGACCCGGGTTCACAGTCACGTCCATGGAGTGAGGACAATGGTTATATTATTTGTGAACCGTGTTTGGCTGTAATTATGTCTGTAATAAAAAGAACACAAGAAAAGACGGAGCTTGATCGGGCCACACGCCTTAATTGATTTCTTCTGTTTCTCTAGCAGTCGCCTGCTGTGCTAGAGCAAGGGCCCTGGGAGAAGGCCAGCTGGGGCTCTGCCGAGAGCGAGGAAGATCGAGAGACAGAGTACAAGAATCCCGAAACCTTCTACTGCTTGTTAGAGGCTTCTAGTCCTGGGTATAGACAGACTGCAGCAAATTAACATTAGCCTACAACTTCAAATCCTCACATGATAACTGCTTCAGCAAATTGAGATTCATTTGATTGCTTCAGTTTGAAGTCAGGACCCCAAAAACACACATATTTACAAACAAATACGTAGGCACACACACATATCAGCAGTACGGACTTGCTTTGTTGTGAGTCTCCACAGAGGGTAAGTCGAAGCCTGCCATTGGCTGAGGCCGGTCATGTGATTGCAGATTACAGCTCGAGGCAGAGCTCAGTTTGTAAGGTTTTCATATGGTGTAAATCAGCTGCTCACCACAGCATTCCACTCTGCCTTCACTAACAACAACCACCAAACATGATGAGGTGCCTTACCATGCCGTGCCAAAACCAGCGCTCGCGAGATCCCACTCACCTCCCCCAAAATCTTCTCCACCAAAATGACATTATTAACGTCTTGTCACGTGTCAGGCCTCGTCTAAATAGTCATGAGGGTTTATAGTCACATATGTTTTGCTAATCGATTCACGATCATGTATATATTGATTTACTTATATTCATGGGTCCCTCTCCTTTGGGCCTGATGAGTGGGTTATTCGATATATCACGGTTGTCCCCCTAAAGACGGTTCTGTTTATTCATGACCTATTTTTGAACGTCACATATGTACCAGTGTGAGTTCACAGTTTTTGAACAGAGAATTGAACGGAATATTTTGAGATCTGATTGGATTGTTGGTTAAATTTTGTTAGCAGAATGTATTTAATTTGATACATCAGACATGGACAAATGACATTTAAATTTAAGGAAATTACAGATTCCTTTTGTAGTATTATGAAACATTTATGTCAGTGATGTAGTTTTCAGTGTTATAGATTTAAAAAAAAAAATCAATAATTAAAATTAATTTAAGTGATACCTTGGAAACCAATCCTAAATATCTTAAATGACAGTCCTCTATATATTTCTGACTGAATATATTAACATTTGGTTAAATAAATTGAAAGATAGGAATAGGAATCTTATTTGATTTTTAGATAATTATCTGAATTATTAGATGAAACAATTATTTTATAATTTGTTCCATTTTTTCAAAGCATAACAGCATTAATCAATTAGTATGTAATATCAATCCTTTGTCATTTTTTAATTTATACACACACACACACACACACACACACTGAAAAAATATATATATAAAAAAAGATTTAAAATTTTACAGAAATAATGATGAATAATAAAAATGAATGGAGGCCAAATATGAATAAATTTTCCTATTTTGCTTGAGATTAATGCCCAGTTTATTGTTCATACAGTACTTTCCTCTGCATCAGTAGTGCTATAGAGGTCTCATAATTTTAGTGTCTCTGGTTTAAGTGTATATTGCTCACGTTTTTCACATGTTGACTCATTCAATGCATACAAATTCTGGAACATGTGCCACCCACAAGGACTTCTGAAATGCAGTGTTTCACGTTTCTCTCAGACCAGACTTAGAAAAGTCTAAATCTTTGTAGTTGTGCATGCAGGGAAAGTATAATTATAAACTAGCTTTCGAGACTTTGAGCTTATTCCAAGGCTAGAGAACAAATAAATAAAACAGGATTTGGACTTCAGTTTATAAAAATCTGGTTTAGTGACTGTCAACCAGTGTTTAGACTACTTGCTCAGAACTTAAACAGACTTATAAACTACCACATTTCTTTATTATGTACCAGAAGACACTTCAGGCTGAAAGACAGCTTTTGTATAATCTTTAGGTAGTCATTAAAAACATCTTCACAAGATGACCTTTCCATTAGGCTTTTCACACTCATTAACAAATTAACCCAGAGTCACTTTAAGCCTTGGCTAATGTAATCCTATAGGTATGTATCACATTGTACACCTTGAAAGTGGTTGCTACAAATGTTAATGAAATGTTATCCAGGGTTAAAGTGGCCTCAACCTGGGATTAATAAAATATAACTCACAGTTAAGCTTAATATGAAAAGCCTAGTTAATAATGAGGGTGTTAGACAATAAATAATTTTTGTAAAGCGAGTTATTCAGGTGGAATAAGACTGATGAGAGGACCAGCATAAATTTCCACTCTCATCCAAGCTAGTTTATTCTGGGTATTGCTGGCTTGCTGTTGGCAAGCTAAACTTGTCTGATGAAGCTGATTGACCAAAGTCGTCTCACTATAGTTAAAATAGTTAGGGGACCTACTGGAGAATAGCACTCAAAACCAACTGGTAACTGATTTTTTCAACATTGAATCCATCATTTATGCCACAATCCCTATAGCTGTGTCCAAAATCATACTGTCTGAACAGGTACTGTATTACTTTGCGACCGTTAAAAAATGATGTGCTATATAGTATGAATGAAATCCATACTACATTTCTGGCCTCATAGGATACTAAAGAATCCATCAGATATGCACTTCTTGACATAAGTATTGGTCATCCAGTTACTTTTTTAAAAAATGTATATACTATGAATTCGGACAATACTATTCTTTTCATATATTTTTTCACCTTTTATAAGGAATGCAATTCAGGCAATATTTGTCTCTAACAGTTGCTCGACAAAAAAGGGATTTTACTGGATTCCTAAATTTAATACATTTTTTTGAGGAAAGACTATGTTTGGCTGGTTGAAGAAAAACAAAGCAAAGCAATGCGAAACAACACAACATGAACCTGGTTTAACCTGAGGAAAAGCTGATCTTTGATTTGAACCGTTACGAGTGAATTTACACAAATGTGACCCTGGACCACAAAACCAGTCTTAAGTCGTACGAGTATATTATATTTGTAGCAATAACCAACAATACATTGTATGGGTCAAAATTAGCGATTTTTCTTTTATGCCAAAAGTCATTAGGATAATAAGTAAAGATCATGTTCCATTAAGATACTTTGTAAATTTCCTATTGTGAATATATCAAAACTTCATTTTTGATTGGTAATATGCATTGCTAATGACTTCATTTGGACAACTTTAAAAGTGATTTTCTCAATATTTTGATTTTTTTGCACCCTCAGACTCCAGATTTTCAAATAGTTGTATCTCGGCCAAATATCGTCCTGTCCTAACAAAACATACATCAATGGAAAGCTTATTTATTTATGTTTTGTGGTCCAGGATCACAAATTCTGGTTCATGAATCGTACACTGAGGAAAAACTAGTTTGAAAAAACAAAGCAAAGCACAAACACAAAAAACTAAACCAAAAACTAATTAAGCTTAAACAAAAACCAAATCTCAGCGCCAGAATATTATATAGACACAGGGTGGGCTCTTTGGACTCATAACACCAACATTGTGGTAGCACCTTTTCACATTTTCTTTAAGTTATTCAGACGAATGTCTCTCCACAGAGAGAGACATGTCTTTCCTTGTTCTGTTATACTAGTTTATATCTTTGTTTCAAACTCCGTCCGAGAGCAACAGTTGTTTATTTGTTTCATTTCGCCTCTAGTGGGTCCAAAGTAGTACAGCAGTGGTTCGGTCGTTTGAAGTAGGCGGGGAAAAGCGAGTGATGCTGCCCATACAGACCCCCTTCCCCTCCCTCTGGCGCTCTCTCCAGCCCCGTGGCCCGAGTCTCCGGATCCCGCTTTGTTGGGAAGGTGTTCCTAAACACGCGGGTGATTCTGAACGCGATCGCTCACACTGCCCCGTGGAACTCGGCTGCAGAAAAATATGTGCACTGTCTCTTTAAGATCCCTTCACTGGTCCGCTTCGTATTGATCAATCCACCATTTTCCAGCGCACAGCACTCAGCGGCGGCGGCGGCGGAGAGAGAAAGCCCTACCTGGAGACGCCAGGCAGGACCGGGGCAGTCATGGCAGCCAACATGTACCGGGTCGGAGGTAAGAGATCACGCTCGGTAAAAAAATGTCGTACCCTTTTTTGTGCGTCGCTCTCGTTCATGCTTTTCGCAACAAGGCTTAGCAGTTTTAGGTTTGTCCTTCCTCTTTTATTTTTTAAAGTACTGTAGGACTACAGTGAGAGGATGATGATGGTGGTAGCGAACAGCGAGATGAAGATTAACACACTCGTGTCGGGACCCCGAGTATGTTTTTACTGCTAACTGGCGTAACATTTATTGCCGTTAGCATGATGTAGCGCGTGCGAGTGTCATTGAGTGTTAGTAACAAGCGGGTAACTCTAAAATTTACGCAGAAGAGACGCGTTTGGGCTTTTAAAGTTAAAGTTTGGGCAGCACGCCTCACTTAAGACTCTCTGACGGGTCGGAAACACTCTGTTTGGATGGGAGAGGACTGTACAGTGTCAAATCTTTGTCTTGCAATTGACTTTTTATAGATATTGCATGTAATAGATGGAGGGAGAAAGTTTTGGCACATAGACGTCAAGCCAGTAGATTGAGTCCAGTGCTTATGGAGAAGCTTTAGTGTACGAAAGGATAACAAAAATATAGGATATAGAATGCGTTGTGGCAAAGAATGAACTTAATTGAGATTGTATGTTCTCAAATTGGTCTATTTTCATAAAGAAAGAAGATGGCAATAATGTACTGTTGTTATTATAAATGTGGGTCACGTTTAAAAGGGTTCACGATTATCTGTTATTACCTGAATTATCTATTATGGCTGAAGCTAAGGTAACTAGGCTATTTAAAGGAACAGTTCACCCAAAAATAAAAATTGTGCCATTTACTCACCCTCATGATGTTTCAAACCTGTATGACTTTCTTTCTTCCACAGAACACAAAAGGAGATGTTAGGCTGAATGACAGGCTCAGTCACCATTCACTTTCATTGCTTTTTCTATACAGTAAAAGTGAATGGCGACTCAGGCAGTCATTCTGCCTCCTTTTGTGTCCTGCAGAAGAACGAAAGTCATACAGGTCTGAAACATCACGAGGGTGTGTGTAAATGATGCCAGAAGTTTCATTTTTGGGTTATCTATCCCATCTGGTGATTGCATTTGGCTCAGGAACTGATTCCCTGTTGGTATCAGTTATCCATTAGGATCCCGGCTATGCTGATTTAGTGAGAATGAATGTGTGCTTACAGTGTCCAATGTGTAATTATTGGTATAATGAGAGTATTTGGCTTCGTAAGTTTACTCTTGAGGCAGGGGAGCTGATGAACTTGGTCTAACCTGAAGAAAAGCTGATCTTTGATCAGGAGCGATACGAGTGAATTTACAGTAATTCTGGTTCCCAAATCTGCTCGGCAGCCCAGGCGTCCTTAAATTATTATTTTCTCCATAGATGTTTTGGTTTAAACATTTTTCTCATGTATGAAGTGTACAGTTTTCAAATGTTTTGTATTTACGGAATAATGGTGTTGTTTACTATATTTGTGAAAGTGCAATATACCAGTAATATCCATCCCGCAAGGCAATGCGCTTGACTTAACTTTTCATTTGCAGTGTTACAAATGAACTTGAGTAATATCTACCAACATTTTTACCATCTTTTAAAGGAAGAGTTTACCCAAAAATGAAAATTCTGTCATTATCTGCTCATCTTCATGTTGCTCCAAACCTATAAGAATTTTTTGGAGGAAGAAGGTGATTCTCTCATAAATTTTGTCCATCTATTGAAAGTCCATGCAACCAGCAGTTTGATGCTTCAGTAAGTGCATAAAGACATTGTAAAAGTAGTTCATATGAATCAAACGATTTAATCCAAGTCTGCAGAAGAGACACACTTACTTTATATGATGAACAGATTTAATTTATGGTTTTATGTTTATAAAAACATTGATCAGTGCACATACACAGAGCACATCGTCTCTTCGAAACACGAAAGCTCAAACATACTTGCTTGTCACACGAGAACTACCTAATTTAGAATGATATCAGGGTGAGTAAATGATGACAATTTTTTATTTTTGGGTGAACTATCTCTTTAGAATGTTCTTATCTTTCTCAGGTTTTAATTTAGACATGATTAAACATGGTCTTGTGACAACAGTGTATCACACCACGGTTTGAAATAGTTAGCGTTGAATAATGCATACAAAAAAAAATACAGTATTGGGTCTGTACTACTCAGTATGCAGTGCAATATATTCTAAACAGGCCGCTGTTCTCGCTGGATATCCTGTACAGAGATGAATCACAGGTTTGTGAATGTGTTCGTTCAGGACTTTAAGATCATTGCGTAAATATCTGTTACTCTGTTACACGCTCCTCCCCGAGTTTGCAACATCTTTGGCTGCTGAGGCTGAAAATGGCCCCAGGCACTCCATCCAGCAGAGAGTCTCCAAGGGCCTCCATACCTCTGGCTACTGCATCACCTGATACATATCGACATCTCCTGCGCTCCCTCTCCATTTCTCTTTTTCTCTCAGTGCTCCAGCGTGGACCAAAAGAAGCACATTGACCAACCTCGAATTGGAACGAAGCCAGTTTTGCACTATTTTACACCTCCATGTTCAGACCTCTGCTGTGCACCCTACACTTAGCGCAGCCGTACTAATAGCTGATTGCTGAAATGCGCCATAACTATCATTTGGATCTCGTTAAAGCAGCCCAGACACCTTCCCGCGATGAAGCGTTCAGAATTCTCCTGATACCTCCAATACAATCATCGTTTTCCTTTGAGTGGATTTTGGGGTATTGAATTTGGAAGCAGAGCCATAATGGTTAAAACAATGCCCTGTGAGGGAGAAACAAAGCCTTAGCGTTCTTTTCCTCCTTTGTCCTCCCTCACTCTTGATGGAGAAGGTAGTCGGCCTGAATTCTCTCTCATTGAGCTAACGGCTTTTCTCTGGCTCTCTTTTCTTCTCCCAGAAGGGAGGCTTCTCCTAGACTCCAGCGTAGAATAAATGTGCCAAGAAAATCAGAGGGAAAAAAATTCAAAACAGACCACCATGAACAGCCACAGAAATGATGGAAATGGGCTGAATCACATTGCGATTGGTGGCGTTGAACTTGGGTTGGGCCAGGTTTGAGTGTGGAGACATGAATGAGAAATGTGAGCCAATGGGCAGGACGCAGTTAGCAGAGATATAGGGTATATGGGAAGCTTTGCCAGGTGTTCGCTATCTCTAATATGTGTCCGATCCGTGCGGGTGTTCGCCTGCGGTTGGTCATGGGAGTACTTGATGTATGATGCCACAAAGCGAGTGGATTTCAGATTTTTCTGTCTGGTACAGCAGTCGTAGCCTCGTAAAACACTGGCCAGCAATCTGTGCCTGCAGAACTTTCAATTAGAGTCAACGATGTGATGCTCATTGTGTTAGGTTTTCTATAAATCTTTTCAAAATATTTGAAAAATGCAATTCATAATGCAGTGACTTGAATACATGTCTTCTGTGATGAGCATGTTTTTTTTATTTTCTCAATTTAAAGTTACTTGATATTTTTGGAGTGCAGTGCATCAGGATACAACTGTTCTGATATCATAATGAGGATAAAAAAAGAATGAAAAGATTAATTTCTTTTAATTTCATTAAAAGAATGAAATTCTTGAAAACAAAACTTAAGTTGTTTGGTATAATCTTTTATTATTGTTATTTCCTAGAAAAAATATTGTAACAATTGCATTGCCGCTTATTAAATGTGGGCTATGTAATTTTTCAAAAATGCTTTAGAAAGTTGAGTCGGGGCCGAGTACCAAAACAAACTTGTAGCCAATCAGCAGTAAGGGGCGTGTCTACTCATGATGTGGAGGAGAGAGCGTTCAATGAACAGCCGAGCCGAGTGACAGAAAGATAGAGATGGCGGATAAAAAACAAAAGAGGAAAATGTCTGTGGAACGATAAGGCAAGAAGTAGGACCCGTGTAAATATCGGATCAGCTTTCCAGTGCTGGAGAGAACTCAATGAGTGGAAGGCCTGCAATCGGACGCCGAGGTTGCTTTGGTTCTTCTCGATAGGTTAGTAACACCATGTCTACACCAGACGTGGCGTGCCGCAACAGCTAAAGTCTGCCTACACTGGACGCGATAAAGTGACCGTTGAAAATCATTTGAAATTTGTATCAGCACGTCATAAATAGAATGCGGCAGCAGTTTTCTGTCGGGGATTTGTTGCGTCGCACTGCACAGCATCCAGTAGACAGCATCACTGATTATAATGACTTCTACAGTATTTTGTCCTGCCGCTCGCGTCCGGTGTAGACACGGTGTAACATTGGTTTTGCTCTGTTTCACAGAACTAATCGTTGCCTGGGTTGCGTAGGCTATGTATGTGTGGGGCGGAGCTATCAAAATAGGGGCGAGACCCTTTTGGTGTAGGGGTGTGTTTGTTTTGGTGATTTCAAATATCAACATTGGCTTCCAGAAATCGCTTACCTAACCTTTAATATTTGATCCGTTTGATTGATATTGGCTGACAAATTAAAATCATGGTGCAACCAACATGCAGCAAAAAACCTAAACCTAAGGTAATTGTATTTTATGGTAATTGTAAAAGTAGAGGGCCAAATAGGGAATACAACTCTGAATTTCCTACTGATTGTAAAATGTGATGTGATTTGACCAGCCAAAACTGTAATGAATTTTTATTTTAATTAATAAATTCTAATTGATGATATTTGTAAAAAAAAAAAAAAAAAATACTTTTTTTGTACTTTTGAAAATTATTTTGTTTTTAAAAAATGTTTGTTCACATGTATTCAAGGTGTAAGTAAATTTTTAGAATATACACTTTTCTTGAAAATTGTGTAATATATCAAATATACGAAAGAGTTCAATTTTAAGATATGGTACCTTTTACCATTTCTTTATTGTGGCTATATATATGTCATTGACCCATAAAGCTTGAAAGATTTTAGTAAAATTATATGTGCTCATCTTCCAAAAAGTTCTACTCGTAACTGATGCTAATTGTTAATTTGAGAATGTGTACTGATAATCAATTCCACAGAATTTTGCCACAGCGCAAGATACAGAAAAAAGTTCCCATATTCTTCCCGGGCCTGTTCATTCGGTGTTCCGAGTCTACACAAAACAGAACAAAAGGGATTGTTGTTCTGTAATATTTAAATGCAGGTAATGATGGCATTACAGAAAGTGCAAGTTGTCTTTGTCGAGCAAAGCATCAGTTCAGGCTGCTCTGAGCGCTGCGGAGTCCTGAAGCACCTCCCCAGGAGCAGTTATCTCTCTAGTACAGTTGTGTGATTGACAGTTAAAACAGCAACATTATCATTTATTCAATAGTTCCTCAGCTGGCAGAGACTTTTTAATGAGATGAGTGGAATGGTGTTGTTTCTGAGAAAATGCTCAGAGGATTAGCTAACTAACCAGTTTCTGCCATTACTTTTGCGGTAGCTTTATTTTATGATAAAGTGTTTAAATCGTATTGATTTTTCAAAATTGATTTGACCCTTGATCCATTAGCACTAAAAATGCCTGCAAGCAGTTGCTGCGTTCTTAGCAAACTAATCCTGGAGTTTTCATTCATTGCTCATTATGCTTTTCTGCCCTGACAGCGTTTGCACCTGTCTTACTTTATGACCTTACGAAGCTTAATACCACATAATTTCTGTCCTAATGACTGTGATGACCAATGATACGTTTTAGGTTTCTATTTTTGTTACATTGCACTGGGATGTTCCACTAATGGTGAAATCTAATTGGTCCAAATCATTCCAGTCAAAATTGATCCCATTTATTTTCTACTGCACAATCCTGGTCATGTTATTTCAAAGAAATAAAATATTGCTGTGCTTTAGAAATAACTTGCCTTCTTGGCTGTCGTCAGTTTTTTTGAGATATTGGTTATTGTTAACCAATTAGCTGTTTTGGCATTGTTTTATTCTACAGTTGTACAGTTTAAAATCCTGCCAAAAATTAATGCAGTGATTTAATCCCTGCTAATATAATAAAGATGATATCAGTATTGGCCAAAATGATCAATTTAATAAATAAGATTTGAGACTCCATACTGAACCACTGGGATTCTTGAAGTGCTCTCACATGTGAACTTGACCTTCAGCGTGTTCCAGTGAAAGAAAAACCTCCTCAACAGTTGATGCCGGTTGGATTAGATGCTTATTCATGGCTTCATTGTGGAATGGAAAATCAGGTTTTACAATCCAATCAATTACCCATGAATAACATAAAGTATCCAAATCAAGTAGCCTATTTTATTTCTGAATATCCCTTTTAAATGAAAGTGAATGGTAGTAAATGGCGTTGGATGTTGGCTTTAATCATCAAATATGCTGTGATTTTTGTTGCTTCATGCAGCTTTTTTGCTTTTAGTCTGGACAGAAAATGGGTTGCTACTGAATACTTATCACATTGTGGACGTTGTGTCGGGATCTTTGTGTACAGTATATGTAGGTGGGACAATTACAGACCCTGCAATTTAATGCACAAAGCCTTGTTCTCTTTCCTTTAGAACGGTCTGGCCTAAACAACCGCAGAGACATATAAACACAAACATCACTGCAGAAATCCATAGCTCTTATAGTCTGGAGACTAGTTAAACGCTTTGATAAAAATTCTGATATCCCTTTTATACTGAAAAGTTGCTGGTACTGGTCCAGGAGCCAGTGCTCAGCCAGGGAAAATTTGAACATTTCTCAAAATGTGTTCCAAAAGTGTATTTCCAAAAAAGTTGCTGGGTTACTTGAAAGACTAGCCCACAAAAAAAAAAAAACTAGTAAAAATCTAGTATAGCCTACATGTTTGTAAAGGTTGGGCTATTTTTTACTTTACATAATATCATAACACCTCATTTAGGGTGGGATGCTCAAGAAAATAGGCCAAAATGACCAAAGATGGTGTGAAGTGTACAGCCTTTCCTAGCTTCCAGTGTAGCTTACAAGATGCTTCTTAGAACAAATCTCAAATGATGCTTGACAACATGATCAACATGTTTTACACATAGGCATAGTTGTTGCTTTCATGCAACTTTAGTGCTGAAAGGATTTAAAGGATTAGTTCACTTCCAGAATAAAAAAAAAACTTGATTATTTTCTCACCCCCATGTCACCCAAGGTGTTCATGTCTTTCTTTCTTCAGTCAAAAAGAAATTAAGGTTTTTGAGGAATTGTTTTTTCTCCATATAGTGGACTTCAATGGGGATCAATGGGTAGAAGGTCCAAACTGCACCCTACGCAATCCCAGCTGAGGAATAAGGGTCTTATCTAGAGAAATGATCTGTCATTTTCTAAAAAAAAATAAAAGTTTTATTCTTTTTAACTACAAATCCTCATCTTGCGCTAGCTCTGCGAAGTGCAACTTCGCGCATATTACGTAATAACATTGGAAAGGTCATGCGCGTTTAGTTCTATGTGTACTTCGGTACAAAAGGGTAGGGTAGGGTTCGGGTACTCTGTTATGTTGCTTATACCGGCTGTTTATTGCTGTAAGTTTGATATGTTAGATAGGGAGACGTATACGCGATGCCCTCTTCTGGAGACGGGGCTGGAATATGCAGCTCATTTGCATTTAAAGCGATACACTCCAAATCAGCCCTTTTTTAGACACACGCCAAAAATTACATTTTACAAATTACATAGCTGGCTATTATAGTAAATGATCTTTTAGGTATTTTGGGCTGAAACTTCACAGACACATTCTGGGGACACCTAAGACCAATATTAGGCCTACATCTCATAAAAAGGGGCATAATAGGTGCCCTTTAAAATCCACTATACACTCTTAAAAATAAAGGTGCTTCAAAAGGTTCTTCAGGCGATGCCATAGAAGAACCATTTTTGGTTCCACAAAGAACCATTCAGTCAAAGGTTCTTTAAAGAACCATCTCTTTCTAACCTTTTTATAAACTGAAGAACCTTCTTTCACCACAAAGAACCTTTTGTGAAACAAAAAGATTCTTCAGATGTTAAAGGTTCTTTATGGAACCATTTAGACAAAAAGGTTCTTCTATGGCGTCGTGAAACACCTTTATTTTTAAGAGCGTATGGAGAAAAATCCTGGAATGTTTTCCTCAGAAACCTTAATTTCTTTACCACTGAAGAAAGAAAGACGTGAACATCTTGAATGACATGGGGGTGAGTAAATTATCAGAGTTTTTTTTCTCTGGAACTAATCCTTTAATCTTAGAATTTTTAAATAAAATGCAATATGTGTAAATTTTATATACTGTTCAAATGTTTGGGGTCAGTAAGACTTTAGGAAATAAATTAATACTGTCATTTAGCAAGGACGCATTAAATTAATCAAAAGTGCAGGGATTAAAGTTCTCCGTCACTATGGTGGATTTCTGTCAACTACATTGCAGAGAGATCAGTGCATATGAGAGTCAGAAATGAACAGGGGCTTGGGGCAAAAATGCCACCAGAATGAACATTAATACCCCATGTTAAACATAGGGGGCAAAAAAGTATATCATATGGTTTAAAACTAGCAGGTTTAGGTGTCTGGTGCGTCCCGGGCCACCGCTGTTTTTTCCTAGGTGGAAAGACGAGCAGTGGTTCTGTATTGTTGAAGGTGTTGTATAACCCGAATCCCTGAGCCGGAGGCAGAGAGCAAGAATAACCTAAGAGCTGCACTAATGCTCTGTGTATGTGTTTGGCGCATAAGCTTGAATTAACTGGTATTGCCATAGTAACGGATGTCTCGTGGGTCCCGGTCTGATTGTCCTAAGACAGGGATTGAATGGCCTCTGTGCACTCCGAGGACCTGTGCAGGCTGGGGTCTCTGCAGTGGCTGGGCCACGGGGACCTCTTCCTCTTAGTCCAACTCAGGGCAGCCCACACTTCCTGAAGTCCAGCCTGATTGCACGTGCTTGTGCGATTTCTTTGATTTAATGAGGTCGACAAGTTTATGTGAATATTTTTTTTTATAAAAATATATGACATTTTAAGAATGTTCATCCATTCGAAGACTTTTTTGGCTTGTTTGTTGTATCTTTCACTCTTTGTCTGTCTCTCTTCACTCAACTTCCTCTGGCCTGGTTAGACTCCCTGCACTTAACTCTCTCTCTCCCTCTCTTTCTGTCTGTCTTTCTTTCACCCTCAGTCTGAGTAAGGCTCGGCAACATGCACGGATTGGATCACAGGAAATTTGACTGCACTGTGATGTCACTGGCTGTGTCGCGTGCTGATTGGTGGGGGGATGGGGGCACAGCAATCGCTGTGGGCACAGGCAGCCGGAGATGGCAGGAGGGTTGGCAGAAGCTGTGAGAGACAGCGGTGATGCCTCCAGGTCTTCTGCAAGCTTCTCTTCCAGGTTCTATGTGAGGTTCTGACTCCATGTCGGGTTTTGCCCTGGACCGGGAGACCTCTGGTAGAACTTGTAGTTAGAACATTAAATAAGCAGCAAAGAGGTGTGGTCCTAGTCTTACGCATACACACTGATAGATACAGTCAGGCGCACATGGCTGAATGAATCTCAGATGGAGTGGAAGATTCAGGATTGTGAATGTCAAGGGTTCCCAACCTTTTTTGGTGGTCGACCACTTTTTTTTTTTTTTTTAGGTCCTAAAGTTCTAGAGATCCCAACACCCCAGTTACATCACTGAATTAAGCTGTACACTGGATCTCGCAGACAGCAAATGACAATTGCAAAAATAACAATGCATTTATGCATTTTACTCTTGTAAGACTAAACTGTTGCCATATAATATATATATATATATATATATGCATGTAAAGTCCAAAAAAAAAAAAAACTGGGAACAAAATTTTTCCACAGATCCCCTAGCACTCTTGGATCCCTCTTTGAAAACCTGTCACAGGAAATTTAGATCAATATTTGGTCATAGTGCAGACAAGATCGCTGAATCTCACTTTGCTCAAGTTGCTGCATTTTTAGGGCACTCGGTTAGTGACACTATATATTTACCAGTTTGCTTTTGCGTCCATGAATGCCTATATTTAACATTTTAAATGCTAGAGAAGGTACAGTTTTTATGGATTTTTTAATATATACTCTACCATTCAAAAGTTTTGAGTTGATGATATTTTTTTCATGTGTTTTTTTTTTTTTTTTTATAAAAGAAGTCTCTTATATTCACCAAGGCTGCATTTATTTGACCAAAAATATGGTAAAAAAAAAAAAAATAATACTGTGAAATTTTATCAGAAGTTAAAATAACTTCTTTTTTTTGTGGAAACTTTGATTAGAAAGTTCAGAATAACATTTAATTGAAAAGGGAATCTTTTATATCGTTTAAAGTCTGTGTAAAGTCAATTCTGAGAATTGTTTGTAAACACATTATAAATGTTAGAAATGCATTGCTGAAACATAGTTCACAGTCTTTGTAACATACTTAATTTGTGGAGTTAGACCGTTTAACAGTTTTTCACCATTTTTCTTGATCAGGATTCTTTGGGCGGGGCTAAATCATGACTCGATGACGCAGTGGAGTCACTGAGCACAGCCCCTCCCCCAACACTATAAGGCATGTGTTCGACTTGAAGCAGCGCTGCAGACCGACCGGTGTGTGCCATCAAAGTACAGAGAGCAGACGCTCCTGATGCTTCGAATCGCTCTCACGGTACTTTGGTGTCATACACTGATCGTTTTGCAGTGCTGCTTCAAGTCGAACACACCTAATGACTAGAGCGCATTAGCATCAGTGGTTCACGGCTCAATCGCGAGTTACTGTCGTTACAGTTACTACAGCCTACAGTTTGTTAGCTAGCTATGCCTTCATCACGTAAATGCATAATACCTGGTTGTAATCATTTACAAAACAGCTCGGTCTCCTTATTAAATAAGCTGCTAGAGGAAGACAGTTGAGAGAGACGGCGGCTTTCCTGTGAGTGGCCGTGGTTTCAGCTCCGCTAGTGGACATGCCCCCAGTGTATGAGAGCAGATAATACTGGTTATTTTTTCAAGATTTTGATACCTTATTTTATTTACTTGGCGCTTTTTTTTTTTTTTTTTTTTTTTTTTTTTTTAAGCATTCACATTTGGCTGGGTGGTTAATAACACATTTTTCTGTGGTGTGACAAATTTAGAACACACATTTAAAATTGACTTTACACAGAGTTTAAAATGTCTTGCTGTCACTTTTGATCAGTTGAATGCAATGTTGCTGAATAAAAGAATTAGCTATTTTCTTTCAACCCTTTGAATGGTAGTTTAAGTCTAATCTAAATTATGAAAACTATGCATTCAAAATCTGAAAAAAAACCCCATAGAAAATATCACATTTACATCTCTAGTTTTCTGTGTTTGTGTTCACTTATTGTCTATTAGAGTAGACCCACTGTGTATTGTGACATTAAACAGATCTGTCTGAAAGTCTCAGCAAGGTGCTACAGACCACATGTTTGCAGAACAGCCAGCATACACTTTTTGGTAGAAGAAAAAACAACAAAAAAGAACAAACTGCCTCCCAGACTTTCTAAGATGTTAGATCACCGAGACTGTGTAGAGAACATACCAAAGCCACTTCCTGTCCCTTTATAGCCAGTGGTGCCGTAGACTGAGCTTTTTTTTTGAACAGGACATGTTCATGGCCAGCACTGTCTCCGCTCTAGGCCTGATGGTATAAAGTGACAGGTGATAAAAGCTATCTGTTACATGTAAATCAACATTTCGCCCTAATCAGCTGTGGCTACGAGGAGTAGTCGCTTGTCGATTGTTTGGTTTCTTTTTCTGTGCTGTTGAGCTGGGCAGCCCACCCAGCATGAAATATCATTGGTCTGAAAATTCTGCTCAACATTACAACATTAAACGTCAAATATATTCTAACTGGATTGTATTAATTGATTATATTACCTTGAAGTCGTATAATGTTGCAGTTATAATGTGGTATTTTAATCTCTTTTCATATAGAGCATATCACATTTGTATTTTGGGAATGGAATAGTTCACCCAAAAATGGCAGGTCTGTTATCATTTACTACTCATCCTCATGTCGTTCCAAACCTGTATGCATTTATTTCTTCTGATGATTTCCATTGTATAGACAAAAAATATAATGGAAGTCAGTGGGAACTGAAACTGTTTGGTTGTCAACATTTTTCATAATATTTTTGAGTGGATTGTCTGTTTAAGATGCTGTTATCAGTAGATAACTCGTGATCTGACGTATTAAGCCACGGTTATGAGCATTTTAAGTCCAATTTGACTGGTCTCCTCTATCATGCCATCATTCTCAAGACGTCTCTTTATTCTCATCTTTTCTCATCTCTTTTTATTCTTAACATGGCAAAAATTCAAAAATAAAAAAAAACGGTCGTAGGGTAGTGCTGTATTTCAAAACCAAAACCAATGTTTATAATTCTCAGCTGTCTGTCCCGAAAGTTTAGTCCCACTTGTTTTTTACCCTTTGGATTCTCAGGAAAATCATCCATTTTGATGTATTAGTAAACAGACTTCTCTCTGAAATGGGAACTGTAGGCTCACATGGCTGTGTTACCAAACACTGAGTTTGCAAACGTGTTTTTGCCAGACTTGATGTTCTGGTCCCCCCGCCCCCCACCACCAAACCATGGGATTACTGTGTGTGTGTGTGTGTATGCCGTCTGCTGTACGCGGGGTGTAATCTGCCAGAGGTCCTGGCGCGCACAGGGTTAAGACCAGGCACCCCACCAAGCCTGAGGCCTGCGGGGGACGTCCCACAGAGCTGTAAGCCTGCACAGAGCCCACACGCCCTGGAGCAAGGCCAACAGCACACGCACAGAAGACAAACACACACAGATACATCGGGAAAAGGAGGGTTGACACAAGAAAGAAGGAACTGAGAGAATTGGTAGGAGGGTCAATGGCAAAAGTGGGGCTATGATAAAAGAATCTTTTAAAAGTCATGTTTAAAACACGTGCCATGTTTTGAGAATTTTATTTTTTTTTAAAGTGAATGTATACACACACACACACACACACACACACACACACATATGTATGTACACAATTTAATTTTCTTTTTTTTCACATATCTGAAATTGATTAATAAATATTGTTGCGCCACATGAAGTTAAAGAACCAGAACTAACCTTGTCTTGTCATAAAAGTTAACTTATCTGAAATTTCAAGAGGCTTTTTGACCTTGAAACACAGTCATGATGTTCTGCAGGGGTCGTCTTGATGGCAGTATCTTGTGTTTTTTTTTCTTATTGGTCGCACCACATGACCTTGATTTAGTAGACAGTGTTTTTCAAACAATACTTAAGGCTTTTTTTTCAAGAATTTCTTTCATTATTACATTATCAGGATGATTGTATCACCCTGACACTTTTGGCATAATAGATTTTTTGATTTTCATTTTGAAACGCAAAATGAATTTAATTCCAATGCTAAGTACATGCTCGTGATAGAAGAGATTTATTCAAATTGTGTATTTGAATTGTATTCTTAATTTATTTTTAAATGACCTAAACGAAAAAAAGAGAGCATCACTCTGTCTTGTTTGGGTTTAATGGTCTGTTTTCCTCTGATAGTCCTGATAGTGGCATGTCGTTTGGTGCCAGGCAAAAGTGGCCGCTGAAGGTTATCTATGAGGTTGAGTTACAAACACCATAGCTTTTCACAGTGTCAACGCATTTGTTTTCAAGTGTTGTTGTTGGGGAACTCGCCAAAAGGCAGCGGCGCTCCTGTCATGTATCCCGGCGGAGAATGCTCTGTTTAGTCTCTGAAACAGTCCGGTAAGCCTCAGCAGGTGTGGGATCGTGACAGGAGATGCTGCCTGTCGCTGACAGACTGTAGGTGTGTGAGCACTAACGGTTGTTTCTTTCTCTCTTCACAGATTATGTTTATTTCGAAAACTCCTCCAGTAACCCACTGCTGATCAGGCGAATAGAGGAACTCAACAAGGTGAGTGACAAACCAGTGTGTGTGTTGCTGAAAGCCAATCGAACACTACAAGACTGAAGCTGGTCACCCTTTAATGCTTTAAGTCTGTGACAAAAAGCCCAGATTGTAGCCAAGTCGCAGCATTTTTATTTTTTTTTGTGTACACACTGGTGAGTGGCAGATATGTGCAAATGGCAATGCAATTGCGAGTGATTTGAAAAATCTTTGTAATATCATGAAAGAGAACAAGGACTGGGGCTTTCAGGCTCCAATATGAGTAAAAAAAATCATAATCGAAGTGGTCCATATGGCTTTTGTGCTATATTCTAAATATTATGAAGCAATTACTGATGTTTTTGTTAACTAAAACTAAACTATTGTTTTCATTAATTTAAACAACAGAGAAATAAAAAAATATA
Organism: Tor tambroides; assembly: GCA_021397915.2. Taxonomy (NCBI): domain Eukaryota; kingdom Metazoa; phylum Chordata; class Actinopteri; order Cypriniformes; family Cyprinidae; genus Tor; species Tor tambroides. The sequence continues at coordinate 125,165 of JAFVLL020003763.1, forward strand.
AATATCAGATGATTTTAACTATAGCTTGAACTTGCATTTTAAAAATGTTAACAAAACTTGGAAATGTTGTTTTGACAACTGACAGAAATAAAAAGTTGAAATGCTAACAAAAGAAATTAAAGCTAAATGGAAATATTTTAAATAAAAATGACAATGTCAAAATTGCTAAAACTTAAACTAAAATTAAATTGAAACTGATTATGTAAAAATAAAAGCTAATTATAAAAGTAAATAAATACTGTAATAGTATAAATAACAGTAGCTGCTCTTGGTTTATTTATAAGAGAAGTAGCAATTTCCGAGTGAGGAACATTCTTTAGACAACCCAGACCTTTTAAACCAGACTAAATCATAGGCCTAACTCTAAACCCTTGGTCTGATTGATTCGTTCCCTAATTCAGCTGATTCAGTTTGCTAGTTCAACTCACTCATTTTAATCATTCTTTTATGGTGCTTTTTGTCTTTTTTGAAACTTGACAAGCCCCAGTCCTTATTCACTTTTATTTTATTGAAAATAGTGGGCAGAACGTTCTTTAAAATTTCACCTCTCGTGTTGCAAGGAAGAAAATCATACAGGTTTGGAATGTCATGAGTGTGAGTAAACGACGAATTTTTCACTTTTGGACGAGCTATCCCTTTAAATATGCAAAGGGTGACAAGCTTAAGTTTAGTAGTGAGCGCTTGGCAAAAACCCATACCTAAATGACTTACAAATCTCAAAGCTACAGCTTTCTGTCTTTTTTCGTACTGTGTTCACACTTGTAAGCCTTTAACATCCTCTAACATCACACTACATCCCCTTGTTTGCCCTCCTCATCTTCTCTCCATCACGAGACCCTCTCAAATCACCCAGGAAGTGCAGAGGTGTTTAGGTCATGGTTTTGATTTGATCCTCAATTTGTATATTGAGGCTTCCCCAGGAGCTGATTGGTCTAGAAGCTGTTGCTGTGACAACTCTGTTTCCTTTTGCAGACGGCAAATGGGAATGTGGAGGCCAAAGTGGTGTGTTTCTACCGACGCAGAGACATCTCTACAACGCTCATCGCCCTCGCTGATAAACATGCACGTGAGTAGCTGTCAAAGACTACTTTACTCACAATGCTTTGAGCTGACTTTGAGCTGAAATGTAGGGCGAGATAGGGCAGATATCATATCGAGATCACAATGAAATTTGTGTTGGAAACGATGATAAACTCTGGATAGTTCACTCGATATGGATTAACGTGACAGCCTATCGCACAGCAGAAGTAAAGGTGACAACAGCCAGTCAATGCATGTTGCCTAACATTAAGTCTGCCTGTCTATTACATGAACTCAAACACACGTGACGCTTGCAGTGTTTTTTAGCATCTCGTCGTTTCAATATGGGAGTTCACATGAACTTCATCTCCAGAGCTGTTCTGAGAATAACTTCATCAGCTTTTCACCGTTTCATTTGAGGAAAACCACCGTCAAACGCAAACTGAAACTGAAAGATCAAACCGCCAAAATAAATGTTCAGTTTTACATGAAAAAGTTATGATGGAAATATATTACTATTGTATACTAAAGTATACTGCTCAAAGTAATAATAATAATTTTGTTATTTCTAAGGAATATCATACAACCAAATATTTTTTTCATCCATGTTTTAATTTATACAGTTCTTTTGTGCAGCATCTTATTTGAAAAAAAATGCAATGTTTTGTTGTAAAATATTTTTTTTTTATTTGATTATATTTTAAAAGATTATTTAAATTATTTTATTAATTTCGTTAGACTCAAATTTGTATTACATTGTAACAGAATTCAGAAATAAAATGAAATAAAATAAAATAGAGAAAACAGAATGTAAGGGGAAAATGGATTTAATGGGGCCCTCAGTTAAAAAGTAGCTTACTTTGTGGAGTTTATTTGTGAACAAACTAGTTATGTTTACTGCACATTCATTCTCATTGTCTAACATCCAAATGGTAAGCATTTTCTTCCCCATCATTGAAATAAATATTGATATTGTATGATATGGATTTTTTTTTTTTTTTTTTTGTGATGACCGTATCGGACAGCCCTAGAGTGGGTTCTATTCATCAGTTGTTGGTTGGATTCTGAGCTTCAAAACTGAATGTGAGCTTGCAGTCGATTGTGAAGGTTTGAGGTTTAAGTATACTAAATGACTGGAAGAAGTCTGGGATACATCACCTAAGAGAAATCTGTCATTTTCATGGATGAATTCTTCACAATAAGATCTATAAAATACATTTACAAAATAGATGGGATGAATTTTCTATATCATGCCAACTTGAACATTTAACTATTCAACTGAAAAATGAACTCAAAAAGTAAGTGTTGTTTGTGCCTTGTGTAAAACAGCTACCTTCTACAGATGCATCCTAACTGAAATGAAACCTCATAACAGCAAATGTGATTTTGGACAACACAAGGTATTTTAGCACCTTATTAGGCAGCATAATTTTGCTTCTTACTTTTTGGAGCCTTTGTGTTGGGAGTGTTCCTAGGCAGCTGTCTTCCAGTTTGTTTGCAGTCCACAATGGCCACCCACAATCAGCTCACCAAACCTGAAATTTGTTTCCGGAGACATCCGCCTGGTGTCTATTATCATACAGAGCTACAGTAAACTCTGTTTATCTCAAGTGATCGTTCGTTATATTTCAATTTTTTTTTTTTTTTTTTTTTTTAGAATGCATCTCTTTTCAAGTTTAAATCACCTTGAAGTAAAGGGTACATTTGCTTCTTTAAAAACATGGATCACCATTCACACACATTCACACACATTGGAATTTTGTATTACCTGTACGTGTTTCTGAGTGAAACAAAATAATCATTGGAAAATAATAGGTGGGGTTTAATTTTATCCATTTAGATTTAATTGGATAAAACACATTAGGCTATAATATTTATAAAATTTATTTATTTATTTTTGGTTGGAATTTGACCTGATTAAATAAAACCAGTGATTTTATTTAATAGAAGTTTTATCTTTTATTTTAAAATCTATAAAATGAATGTATTGTTTTTTTAATATTATGTTGTTAATTAATAGCATATTATTTTCACAGTGACATCAACCAGATGACCGTACAAAATAGTCTTTTTATTGCCTTCATTTAAGTCTTCATAGGCAAATTACCACGCACAATATGGGAAGCCTGTGTGTATGGATGTGGTTGTGTGTCAAGTTATTTTGATAGCAGGCTGATTTTAATCACATTCATGTTTGCTTCTCTACATTTGCTCATTATCAGAACACCACTAATGTGCTGACGGTGCACATTTCTTTGATGCAATCTAGAGAGTCTCTTTATATTCTTAATTTTTAACCACATTTATCACTTTCACAATCAGATTCATTGTGTTGAACAGCTTTAAAGATTACCTATTATGCCCCTTTTTACAAGATGTAAAATAAGCCTCTGATGTCCCCAGAGTGTGTATGTAAAGTTTTAGCTCAAAATACCCAACAGAGAATTTTTTTTATAGCTTGTTAAAGTAGCCACTTTTAGGGTATGAGCCAAAACGCACCCTTTTTTTTAGTTTGTCCCTTTAAATGCAAATGAGCTGGTGCTCCTGGCCCCCTTTTCAGAAGAAGGCGGAGCTTCAAGGGCTCATGCTCCGGCATACTGGCAAAAACAAACAATCTCACGGACTGAAATTTCAGAAACTCTCAAGCGGTCGACTTCACATTGCTTTCATATGCAATTTTTAACTATCACATTCCTATTTACAAACATTCTGGTAGCATGTGAAGGCTGCATCAGTGAAAACAGGCAGACAATGGTAGCTTTAGCAACATTAGCCTTACAGAGTGCCAAGAAGCTCTTTCAGAAAGGCTTTGGAAAACAAAATGGGCTTACTTTGTCTGGAGCTAATGTCGCGCACAAAGCGTTGGTATTGATCCCTCTTTCAGAATCAACTTTTGCTAAAATTCAGTGTTGAAATGACCCTCGTTTGTGAGTCAGTCCGAAGTAAAATGATTGGCACAATCATATAATCAGAAAAATCGGACTTTCCCAATTTTGTTTTTTATTTATTTATTTATTTTTTTTCCCAGGACATTTCCTTCGAAAATGAAACATAACCACAGTGTCCTCAGCGGCTCAGATAGATGGAGTCTGTGAAGACTCCTATGTTCGTTTGTGCATCCCAAAATGACACTTGTAATGCCTCTTTGGTGCTGACAAGCAGCTACTGCAAGAAAACAGAAATGGCAGACTGCTGCTTCTCACTCAGGGCTGTGATTATGCTAATGGAGCAGAGAGCATTACAAATGGGCGGGGATTTCTCCCTACGATGACGTGTAGGTAGCGAGAATCTGGGATCGCTTGTTGGGAGACTATTAATGATTTATTGGGATTATAAAAAAAATGAGTGTGGATTTTTACTATTATAGACTGGTTGTTTTCACACACTGTGACCACACAACTATATGTGCAAACACCTTATCAAATTGTTTTTTTCATAATAGGTTTAATGCTTTGCTTTTTTTGGCTTAGTGTCTTTGGTTTAAAGGGATAGTTCACACAAAAATGAAAATTCTGTCATTAGTTACTCACCCTCATTTCGTTCCAACCCGTAAAACCTTCGTTAATCTCTGGAACTCAAATGAAGATATTTTTGATGAAATCCAAGAGCTTTCTGACCCTGCATAGACACCAATGCAACGGACACGTTCAAGGCCTAGAAAGGTAGTAAAGACATTGTTAAAATAGTCCATGACATCAGTGGTTCAACCTTATTTTTATGAAGCTACGAAAATACTTTTTGTGCACAAATAAAACATTAATAACAACTTTATTCAACAATTTCTTCTTTTCCCTGTCAGTCTTCGAAGTGTGTTCATGAGAGTACCACGACACATGCGTGCGATGCTGCTGGTGTTCTGACGTAGAACGTCCATCTCTCTTAGTTCATCATCTGTATTCTGGTTCAAATAATGAAGACTGGGCAAAACATCAAATCATCCTCTCTGTCTAAATCTTCAGACATGCTTACAAAGATTGTTTTATGTACAGCATGCTTCTTCTGCTTATAAACAAAGTGCAGCACATCCGGGTTCTATGACTGACATGGAAGAGAAGGAATTGTTGAATAAAGTCATTATTTTTGTTTTCTTTGCACATAAAATTATTCATATATAAAAATTATTCTTGTAGCTTCATAACGTTACGGTTGAACCTAGGGCTGCACGATTATGACAAAAATCATAATTGTCGATTATTCGCTTGAAATTGTAATTGCAATTATTAATTACGATTAACAGAACTTACATTGAATGATGTTTATATCATTGTTTGAAGCAATTGCATGTCATTTTTATATGAAAATAAGCTGAAAACATTTAAACGAAAAACTTATATTGCTTTTCTATAGTATTAATGTCAACTATTCATTGGATTGGTTTCTTTAAATTATAAAAAAAATATGCGGTATTATAATGTTAAACTAAAACTATGATTTAAAACAATGGAAAAGCCCTTAATATAACCTGTAGAAAGAAAAAAAAAAAACACATCTTAAGCACTCAGAATAACATAAGTGGACTTTGAACGATTATTGCCTTTTTGAACGATTACATAATTGTGGCATCCATAATTGTAATTGCGATTAGAAATTCGATTAATTGTGCAGCCCTAGTTGAACGACTGATGTCACATGGACTATTTTAACGATGTCCTTACTACCTTTCCGGGCCTTGAATTTGGTGTTTGTGTTGCTGTCTATGCAGGGTTAGAAAGCTCTCGGATTTCATCAAAAATATCTTAATTTGTGTTCTGAAAATGAACGAAGGTCTTACAGGTTTTTCGTTTTTGGGTGAACTATCCCGTTAATGAAATAGTGCACCTAAAAATTACAATTATGTTATTTGCTCACTTTCATATCGTTCTAGACTTGTATGTTCTTCTTTGTTTATTGTCATTGGCATCAAACCTGGTGTAAGACGCTTTTTGTAGCTCTACACCCAGAGCTCCCATTCACTTTCTTTATATGGAAAATAGCAGCCTAGACATTCTTCAGAATACCTCTTTTTTTTTTTTTTTGTTCCATGGAAGGAAGTGGGTTTGGAAAGACATGAGGTCGAGTAAATGATAGAGAATTTCCATTCTGGAGTGAACTAATCCTTTAAATCTTGTTAGAGGTTCAGGCAAAAAAGCTGCAAGATATTTGTCGTCCATTATGTAATGTTCAGATGAGTGACAGCCCTTAAAACACCCTCCTCTCATGAATGAGCTGTAGTTGTGAGTCTTTTAAAAGAGAATCTGTTCCTGCTGTGAGCAGAACCTTCCTCCAAAATGGCTGCTGTAGAGATTTATCAGCAGAGGGGTATCTGAGAGGTTTGTAAGTACGGGGGTTAGACACAGTGCTTATACGTATAAAAGAGATTTCGGCTTCGGGCCGCAACACACAAGTCTGATTCTGAGACGGTGAAGCCTATTTGTTCATGTGGACCACACAGATGCAGTCAAGAGGAACTCGCTCTGTGTGTGTGTGTGTGTATTATGGACCTCTCCTTAATGCCAGCAGTCTCTCCGTGGACCTTCAGACATTTGCAATATGTGAAAAATGCATGGCAGGAATGGTTGTTCACCACATGGGTGTGGGCTACATCCTGTCTCTGCCTTTGGAAAAGGGAAAGGGAGTTGAAGAATGAGTGGAAGAGCATAAGGAAAAAGAAAAGTCACCAAGTGGAGGGAGGATGAGGGAGAAGCCTAACCAATGAGAAGAGGGAAGACACAAGTTCAGTGTTGGCTGGAGGTGGTCCATGTGCCTTCATGCGAGAGCTAGAGGCAGCGCCTCGGCCCATTGTGCATCATTAGTGCTGCTTGCAAGCATCACTTTTGCTGTTGCACACATTTAGGGTTAGGGTTTTGATCAAATGCCAAATTGCATGCATTAAAGGAATAGGTAACCCCAAATTAAAATTGGTATTATTTCCCTCTGGTGAAATTCCATTAATTCTTTCATGCATTCATTTATTCACACATGTATGCATTATTTTTTTTTCTTTTTTCTTTAATAAATTATTATTCTTTATTTATTTTTTTCTTTTTTTACTAATTTACATTCATTCATTACATTTGTTCTTTTCTTTAATTCTTTTTCTTTCCTTTTTAATTTTTTTGTAATGTATTCTTTCTTTCTTTCTTTCTTTCTTTCTTTCTTTCTTTCTCCATGCATTTTATTAATTTATTTCTCTTTTATCTATATTTATTATTATTTTTTGGCAAATGGTTTATTCTTTTTATTATATTGTCTTTATTTTAGTTCTCTTTTTCTTTTTATTTGTCGTAATTCTCTATATTTTTTATTTCTTTTTCTTTTTATGATATTTGTATTATAATGTGTTTTCTTTATTTTTCTTTTCTATTTTCATTCATTCATTTTAGGGCTGGGCGATATGGCCTAAAAAAAAAAATCCCCGATTTTTTTCACAAAAAATCCGATTTACGATTTAAATCGATTAAATCCCCCCCCCCCACCCCCCACTTAAAATCAATCTGCAGATGACAAAGAAATTGTTCAAAACAAGTTCTAACTTTATTTTGTTTTGATTTTCCATTCTTGGATTTTCCCTTCTGGATTCCCCCCTTGGTTAAAGTGCAATCAGAAACAACAAGCCAAAAAGACAGTGAAAAATGTAACATAAAATGACGTAACATGACATAAAATGTAACGTAACATAAGACATAAAATTATGTGACGCCCTTTGGCCTGAATCCGAATTCAGAAAGGCACGGAAAACAAATAACGATTGCTAACGGTTGCCTGTTACATTACCAGTGTTTCCCACAGACTTGGACTCTATTTGTGGCGGCATATATGCAAATTCATTCTCTGCCAGCAGGAGGCGCTTTTAGAGCGCGGAGAAATAGCGGTTTCCCCGGTAACGCTGTACACAAATTAGCGCTCTGCTCACAAATACTGCTTTATCAGACATTATATGCAAGATGAAATGAAAATGACATCCAAAATTTTCTGAAGACAGTCAGGTTCCTTCAGAAATGCAGTGATATAAAGACACCCGCACCGTGTTTCGATTTTGAAACGTGCAGTGCTTGTTTATTCAACGAAGTCAAAGCTTTTTGAAAAAAAAAAAAAATCTATTTGTGGCGGTCAGTTTTGATATTGTGGCAGGCCACCACAAATAAATCAATGTATGGGAAACACTGCATTACAGTACATAAAATTTCACTTACCACATAAACAGAGTAAGGAGAGATGACTGAGGACGATGACACATGATTTGCCGATGCTGAGCACCATGACAAACATCTAATCCTGTACAATGTGTGGTAATACTGCCGCTCTGTAGTATAAACAGAGTACGTGCGATCGCGAATCTCCAAAGTGAAACTAAAAAGCCATCGTGCATTCAAAAGCAGTTTCAATGCCAGGCATAATAGCGGCTCTCTGATGCCCGCAATTTTATACAGTATGATTACCTAATGATAAAACTGCGAAAGAAAGTATTGAAATATATATTTATCTCCCATCTCGTATTTATTCCCTTTGAGTTCCGTAGTACACGTGTTTTTTTGTTTTTTTTTGTTTGTTGTGATTTTCATTCAAACAAGTCGACATTAACTACACATTCGAGTTAATCGATAAAATCGATTTATCGCCCAGCCCTAATTCATTTTATTGTCTTATTTCTTATTTATTTATTTTCTGAGTTCTGCATGAGGAAGTAAAACTCTGACTTTCTCCAGAAATTGTCAAAATCTACTTTCTAGTGCTCTTTGACCCTTGATATAACCCAGCAGAGCTTGTGGTGTGTAAACTTGACTTGAGCATTGGAGGAGTCAGCAGCGTGCGGGTGCTGTGACTCACAGATGAAATATTTTGCTCTCTGTGATGCTGGCTCCGCCTCGCTGGGCCCTGAGAGCATGAGGCAGCGAGGCGCCATGTGTGCCGAGAGAGAGACCTGGCCCTGCTGTGAACTACTCACTGGAATCACCTCACTCGTCAGCCTCTGCCGCTCCACTTGTTTGTGCTTTCTGCTCGACCTCTCGGTGCCGAGCGAAACTGCTTTGAGTCACGGCTGTCAGAGTGAGCTGTGTTTGTGTGTTTTACATTTCTTCCTGAATTGGAAGGGCAAAATAAACAAACAGCGGTTGGAAAAAGGCACCGGAATTCATCTCCGTATCCTTTCATGTCCTTATCAACAGAAAGGTTGCGTGTGGTGTGGGTTTATGTGACATACAAAGCCAAAGTGTGTGTATTTGAGGCCACAGCTTTTTGGATGGAGGCTTTAGAGTGTGGTTATGGAGGCTGTACCTATTGTATTTAGTGTGTGTGCATGTAAGGGTAGAATGAAAATAGTCTCTGGACCTCCAGATATGACACAGATCTGTATGGGGCTAAACTTTTTAAGGATGCGAGTCATAAGGATATTCTAATCATTCTGATGCCATTATTGTTTTTTTGTGTTATAAGGGTTTTTGAAAGAAGTCTCTTATGCTCACCATGGCTGTATTTGATCAAGAATACAATAAAGCAATAATATTGTGAAATATTATAATTTAAAATAACTGTTTTAATGTAGTTTCAAGTTTTTAGCAGTCTCCACTCCAGTGTCACATGATTGTTCCGAAATGATTCTAATATGCTGATTTGCTGCTAAAGAAACATTTCATAGTATTATCAATGTTGAAAACAATTGCGATAGAATAGAAAGTTCAAACAAACAGTATTCATTTGAAAGAAAAAGTAAAAGTGTATATATAATGTGTGTATATAAACAATAACTACATGTTATACTGATTCAGGACTCGCATACCATGTCAATTTGGACATTGCAAAAGTATTGACTTGCCATTTAGTGAATGTGGGTTCTAGATTCATACTGTAACCTGTGGGTATTTTTAGCCAATACTGTATACAAAAGAATCAGAAGAATCATTGTTGATTGGACAATAAACTGTAAAATGAAAATCAGGGACCTGTTATTACGCCTTAAACAAATTCAGGGTTGCAAGTTAAAAATTCAAATTTATTAGATTAATTAAACCTTACAAACATTATGATGTCAACAGAGCATATCATTAATAGATCATTAATACATTAGCTTAATACAGTGTATAAAATACACTCCTGGAAGAAATTTTAAATTTAAAAGAAACTTTACATTTTTGCTTTCTAAGTTGCAGTAATAGTTTTGTTTTTGTTTTGACAACTTTGAAAATTTGGCAGTGAATTTCTAGTTCCCACATGCTTTTTATAGGACTGTATAGTGAGAGTAAATATTGACATTAGATATTATATATGTTTTTAGTGAAGGGAAAGACATTTTAGCGTTCTAAGCTGTTATATTTAACAGCTTGTGGTTAGATTGTGGGTGGCTCCATGAGAGTATACTCTACACTGACCATATGAGCAATGACTGTGCTAATGCCAGTGACAACTCATTTTTTTTTACTTGTTCATTAAATTTACATGCTAAACAAGTTTGACCATGTGCTATGCTAACTGTTCATTTCAATTCAAATAGATAAGATTAATTGCTTCCAGAGCCACAGCTCAATTATGTTATACATTAGTAACAGACTTTTTGGATAATCTTCTTAATTTGTGTTTATCCTACAAATTAAGATTCTCTAACTCAATATAGTTTTTTGGTTGAACATAATTTAACTAGAGGTTGTCATAACTCAAAAAGATAGATCCAAACTGTTGCATAATTTTTTTGTTGACCCAAAATATTTGTTTTTAGAGTAGTTTTCACTTATTTTTGTGTGTTTCTGTGCCCCCAGCGGCGATAACGCATTTGAAATGCTTTAGAACAGAGTTTCCTTCATCTCATCTTTCATCAGATTCACTTCAGACTGCAACTTCACATCTCTTGTTAAAATTTCTTTTGCTATGGTGGTAGATTGAGTAGTGCTGCAGTGCCACTGCTGAATAGTGGTGCAGAAAACACTGTCAGAATGTTTTAGTACAGAGTTCTGTCTACATTAGTGCAAGAATCCAAACGTTGAAGAACAATTAACAGAATCCAAAGTCCAGAAAATCCAGTATGTTTTTTGTAAATGAAGCAGAACAGGATTTCTAGATCCCCAACCCTACCTCCCCGCCCACACGGTTTGTGCTATGCACATGAATCGTTTGGTTTGTTCACGCTTAAAAATAAAGGTGCTTCACAATGCCATAGAAGAACCTTTTTTTGTCTAATTGGTTCCATAAAGAACCTTTAACATCTGCAGAACCTTTCTGTTTCACAAAAGCTTCTTTGTGGCTAAAGAAGGATCTTCAGATTATAAAAAGGTAAGAAAGAAATGGTTCTATAAAGAACATTTGACTGAACGTTTCTTTGTGGAACCAAAAATGGTTCTTCTGTGGCATCGCTGTGAAGAACCTTTTAAGCATCTTTATTTTTAAGAGTGTTGAAGAGAGATGTGCTATTACTTTTTGGATATACAAAAAAAAATTCATCTGGCACATGATAAAACTATTAGAAAATCTCATAGATTTACTGAGTCATATCTAGAGACCAGAATATCATAGACATATGAGGGTGGACTCTTTCAGCTTGGACCAGAAAGCAACCATCAAGAACCACCCACAACACCCTAGTTTTGCATGGACAAGCATTACCATTTTGTACAGAAGATGTGTAAATCTGGTTTTTAGTGCTCGAACACAATAAAGTTTCATGATCAACAGACGAATGCAGACATTCGGTTACCGTTAACTGAACCAAACATCTTTTAAAAATATAGGTGTTGCGAGTAAAAATGGTTCTGGATTCTCAGACCGACCGACCTCTTTTCTTCCCCTCCACCTGGTAAGGCGATTCGTTCATCAATAATTGATAACTGGTTAAGACAGGTGAAATAGAGAGGTAATTTGTTGAGTATAGGCAGGCTGCAGGGCCAGATGATTAGCTTTTTTCTCTCTCTTTCTCAGAACTACAAGCGGAGTTTACTGAGTTCAGCTCCTCTCTTCTCGACGGCTCTCAAGGACGCGGCAGGCTGCTCGTAGCCACAGGGCTGTTCCACTCTCGCTTGTTCTCTATTTTCCGCGTCATCTTATCCCATTCACTCTCTTTGTTTCAGGCTCCATCTCAGCAGGGGTTGTCGATACTCCACAAACAGCTGTAATAGAACGGTTACTGATGTGCAGAGCTTGTAAAGTGACCACCGTTTCAGATTTCGTCATAGCAAGATAAAACTGGATAGCTTGTGACAGGTAGAAAGCAATAGCATACGTGTGTGCTGAATGTAGTAGCGGGTGAGGAAGAGGAGGGAATACTTATTGATTTCACACAAACGTCTTTGTTTTTTTCATTTGAAAATCCCTTGATTCTTTTTGTTCTGCTGCCTTTCCTTCCATCTCCATGTTTCTCCATCTGTCTCTCTCTCTTTCGCTAATGAAACTCCAAATGAATTGGAGCACGCTCGCTGGTTTCTCTCCCTCCCTCCCGACTCTCTCCCACTTATCATTCTCCGCCGCACTCTGCCTCCATGCAGCACATATATGTGGGGTTTGTCAAGAGAGACGTCTTCTTTCTTTGTACATCCCCAGTAATCTTTTTAAGAGAAAGGTGATAATGTGTCTGTGTAAACCCAATTAAGAAAAGGCGTCTGTGTCGTCTTGCTCTCTTTTGGTTGTTTGCAGTCATTTTCACGTTTGCACACAGTGTTTGATTAGTCTCTGTTTAAAGATGTGGTTTTAGGTTGGATGAATGGCCGTCACAAACTTATCCGTACCTCATTTTGAACTTTTCAGTCCTGTGAAGATGGTGTGATTTCCTGATTAGGGTCTTTGTAGTAGTGCTTGTGGAAATTATGTAGGTTTAACCCTGTGAAGCCAGATATAAGAAATAAATAATCAGAATATATTTATTTATTTTATATATATATTTTATATATTTAATTTATTTGATATTTGATATTTTATTTATTTTTAACCTTTTATACCTTTTATATGGCCCATATAGTATGATATATATATATATATATATATATATATATATATATATATATATATATGACAAAAGGCATGTAATGGGTTGTGTACAACAGGTTTTTCAGCGAAGGTTTAATCATGTTGTTAATTTAGAGAACTTTGCATATCAAATCTGATACATTAGGCTTTATAGGGTTAAATGCCCCAAGGTTTCACTTGTTTGTAAGTTGCAGTGAATAGAAAAGGATAGGTAGGTACATGTATATTAATCAAAAGAAGCCACCATATTGAATTTGAATTAAGCGATCAAAATTATGCTGTGAGCGATCAAAGGCATGCACTATATTAAAGCTTCTCTAAAGCAGCGTAGCATGGCCTCGCCCCTTTGCTGCATGGGGGCGGGGTTTATCTGGGTCTGTGACGTATCTGACCTGGGAAGTAACTCGTTGTAGTCCCTTACCTGTCGTTTTTGTAGGCATTAAACTGCCAGAATTTTAAAAGACGATATCTCCGTTTGCATTGAACTTTCAGCTTTGTAACTTTGCAGATATTGTTTATGCTCAAACAGCAACATTACACACTAACTAACGTTAAAAAAGTGAAATCGCAGTCAACCACCCCTTTAAGGTCCGAGATCATTGGTTCTCAACTCAGGGGGTCAGGAGGATCCACTAGGGGGCCTCAACAAACTTCCAAGATATTTCATATTTTATTCACTGCTTAATTGTTTTCTTTTCTTTTGAAGAACCAGGGACTCCACGGACTTGTTGTCATTTTTAGACCTCAAAGTCATGTAAATTAATAAATATTAGGATTTCGATTGACAGTTTTATAGTTGTGCCAAGCTTGGCTAAGTCTGTATCCATTAAAGTCATGAAAATTCATTGATTAGAAACCATGAAACCATGAATAACTTTCAGCTCTTGCAGAGTCAATCCTTCAAGTTAGAGTCAACAAATTTGCGAACCACTGTCCTAGATCAGAACTCACAAAAACTCCATAAAACACTTAGATTTTTTTTTTTTCTTTTTGGTCCATTACTAAGTGGATTTTAGTGTGTTGCTAGCTTTCTATGCATTTATATCTTCCATTTAATGTGATCAAGTGAGATCTGATTGCGGTCCAAAAAAGCACCATTCCAGATGTAAATGGGCCTAAGATATCTTGATCCCTAGATGTGACTGATATGGTTCCTTTTTCAATGTAGTTTACATGGGTTTTTCTCCTCAGCAAGCCTTGTGGTGTGGGGTTTCATTCATGACTGTTACAAACAGTGCACCGAAGTGCAATACTTTTAGTTGAGTTCTAATCTATGACCTTGAGTATGATCAATAGTAATTGTGATAGCCTTAGGGGTCGTTCACACAGAAGGCATTGTTGTGTTTAAAATTGTAAGACGCAGGGCAAAGAAATGAGGAAAAAAAGCCTCAAAGCACATTTTTTTTAAAAGTTGAAAAACTTGAAAACTTTTAACTTGAGCACCACGTTTTTAGAACACAAAAGACACATTTGCAGTGGTCAAAAATGTAATTTTTGCATAATAGCAATAAAAATGAAATGCAAAATTCTATAATGAAATGCAAGTGTTCTGTGTGAATGTTCCCTTAGCATTACTATTAGCTTGTCTAATAGTGATCGACTGACACTGGTTTTTCAAATTTCATTTGAAATTTTATTTTGAATATGTTCTGACTGGATGGATGATTGTTTATATACCATATTGCATTACATTATGACACATATGATATGAAGTCACAAAAAAATTGCTTAGGTGCTGTATGCAATTTTTTTTTGACATTTAAATGTGAAAATATCATAAGTTCACATACTTGTTTCTCTGAAAAAAACAATCCTAACAGCCAATTATTCTACTTTGAAATGTGTTAAGTGTTGGAATTCCTGTTTTTTGTTTTGGTCTGTGTGATTCCACCCACTGCCAATTTACCCAGTATTACACTAGTTAAAATTTGAAGTGGATCAAAACCTTCAACCATCAAAGTTGTTCTAAAACCTAAATGTGTTCTTTTCTTGACTACTATGTTTCGACACCCTGGGTTGCCAGTTGATGAAAAACACAGCGATCACACATTCTACCCAACCTAAAGAACCTTGGCATCCATCTAAAAAGCCCTAAGACCAGAAGCATATTAAAACTAATAGCTAAATCAAATCAACGTCGTTTTCTGTTGTCAATTGTGCTTATTCCTGTTGCATGTCCTCAATCTGGCAACCCATGTGTGGAAGCAAGAGAAACGGCTCTCTTCAGTATTTTGGATTTGAATCATAGTACCAATTTCAACCACTAGCTGTCAATATTACATACTGCACCTTTAAATTGTATGAAGGGTAAATAATTTTAAGTAAATATTGTGTGAGTTCATTTAGAAATATCTAAAACGGATAATGTTCCAGTAGGTGGAACACTAGGGAGTCAAGATAACTGTGGCTTGGATGCCATTTATAACTTTCATGTTATGGCCAATAACCAATAAATTGCTAATATCAAAAACGCCTACTGTTTTAAAATTGAAAACCATTTTGGTGTCTATATAACTGACAAAATCAGCCAAGTAGCTTCAGCATACAGCATCACATCTGTAATAATATTAATAAGGGTGGACAAATGAAGGTTGTTAATGTTTATCTTTTCCCTTTGACTTTTAGGAGAAATAGAAGAGGAGATGGAGAATCCTGAAATGGTGGATCTCCCAGAGAAACAGAAGCATCAGCTGAGACACAGAGAGCTCTTCCTCTCCAGACAGCTGGAGTCTCTGCCCGCGACACACATCAGGTAACCTACAAAAAGCTTTGTCGATATTGAGGATACGCTTCATTCTGCTGTGTTCTCTCTAGCAGCCAATTGGCCTCGCTCTCATTAGCGTCTGCGTGAGTCACACATCTCACGCACATACCGGCTCCCTTCAGTCTTTTTCATGTTCTGGCCTAATGGAATCCCCAGCACAGGAGAGTATTAACCTCTCGTTCATTCACGCCGCTCTCTCATCGCTACAAATTCAGCAGAGAGCAATTGAAAATTGAGTCAATCTCGTTTTTGCTCAAGGGCTTGTATTTTTCATCAAGTCATCTCTACATGTGAATAGAACCATTTAATAAGGATCATGCCCACTTTTATTTTGGAAGTTGCAATGAAATCGATGTTCTCAGGAAAGCGGCCATTCAGCATGGGCTGCCCTTTAAACCACCACATCCGCTCGTGTCCTACTTACAAACATGAGGTGCTGGCCAGGTCACGTCTGACTCATGTAAATCTTCTTTTGAGTTTGTGGAGAAAGTCGGACTCATGGGTGGAGTGAGCTTGACCTTTCTGGATGAACAGGTTCTTCACTGTTGTTTGGTGATGGAAGGTGGACGGCGATTCATCAAGTGATTAGAATTTTCCCTCTGTTTTATTCTTTTGCAGTGACCCAAAAACATGGATGAGGATTATCTTTGGAAACCTATTTATTTAAAAATAGAGCTAATAGTCCTTAAATGTTATTAAAATGTAACTGGCATTAAACACAACAACAGAGTTAATAAATAAGTTCAAATTCAGGATTTACTCAAATCTCATGTGAGGGCTTTGGGTACACTGCCAAAAAACATTTCTTATTCAGAATTTTTTGTATTTGAGGAAAATATCTAATTATACTTGAAACAAGATACACTGAAAAAAATATCAGACGATAATAAGTCTGGTTGTTAGAAAAATAAACTTAATTCAAAAGGAAAAACAAGTTTAGTTTATAAACTTGACTAAATTTTCAAGATAACAAGACTTAACAGCTACTGTCATTTTACTGATGTAAACTGATCTTGTTTTAAGGATATTTAGATATATTGAATAAGAAAAAGATTTTTGCAGTGTAGCATTTTTAAAGTGGTATTTTTGGCCATTTTGCCACAATTTATGTTGATTTACTGGAAAGAGGCCAGGATGTACAATTTTCATATATATACGCCAGCTTTAATATCCTGTGTAACTTTGTTGGTTTGATGTTTTCTAGGTCTGTTTTAGCTCTGGGATCTGTCAGGAGTACTAATTCATGCAAACTTAATCAAATAAAGTACAAATAAAATTTTAAATGATTGACTTCTAAGAAATTCTAAGCATCGGTTCTTATATCTTAATATCTTGGGGACCAGGTTTGTTTTTTTTTATTTTATACTTTTTCAAACTTTATACAAACTTTATACTTTTGAGAGGTGTACTTTCAAAAAAGAAGACACTATTGTTTTGATTGAAGACAAAACCTTGTCTATGATATTTCACCATTATTTAAAACAAATTATTACAAAAATAATCATTACTTGCAGTTGGCAACAGTTAGACGAGCTCCTGTGAATGAATAGACCTGTTTAATTACAACCAGCTAGGAAGAATGGTCTGTTTCTGATACTTTTGGCTTCAAATATTGAATCAGAGTCCATGAAACAAGTTTTAACATTCTAAATTGTGATGTGATATCTTTTTAAATGTAAGGAAATAACAAATGACAGACTGTAAGTAAGATTACTTTACTATAATACGGTCATTTCTAAACCACAGCCAAACAGCAAAATAATTCTGTCCAGCAGTACTGTGAATAGACTATGTGAAGCAATTCAGATCTATGTAATGGCATATGTGATTCAGTCCACCACTAAAACGGTGTGTTATGTTGTTTTTTAGGGGGAAATGCTGCGTTACACTTCTGAATGAGACGGAAGCCCTCAAGTCCTATTTAGACAGAGAGGTGAGCGTCACAACATGCTGTTTCTACGCATGTGCAAATGCTTTTGTTTGCATGAATTTGCTTTTCACTCTCCGTATCTCCGTTCACAGTATGTCTGCAAGAGGGAAATGTTTATCTGACATGTGTGTGAGTGTGTGTGTGCGCGCGTGTGTATGAGAGCTAGTTTGAGTCCCGATCCAAATGAATAATTCAGTGTGTTGACCCAGTATGTTCCTCCTCATATTTAGTAATGAGGAGACTGGAGACTCTACAAAGAGTCAAGCCGGTCCTCTAATATCGCAAACACTGGCCTTCACCGGTTCATTTGTCTGTGTTTATATTAAAGGCCAGGAACATACTTTACGATTAAGCTTGGTCACCGCATTACAAGCATGCTGTGCTTGGTGTGTGTTCTTGTTTTTGATGCAGCAATGCACAAAATTAAGCTTAGCATTTGTGTACTTTAATGCAGTATGTTTTTGGCCTTAATTAAGGTGTCTCTTGGTTTTGCAGGATGCCTTTTTCTATTCTCTGGTATACGACCCTCAGCAGAAGACTCTGCTGGCTGATAAGGGAGAGATCAGAGTGGGAAATAAGTACCAGGCTGACATCACTGACCTCCTGAAAGAGGGTAAGACATCTCTTCGCCTTATTGAGTTAAACATGGTCAAAGCTCTGAGCTCTTCAGATGAGACCATTAACACACCACATATTTTTTCATATTTTCTCATCTTGTATTTCTCTTCATCGTTCATCATATTAACATTGAACAAAAATATCAAGCAGCACAAGTGTTTTCAACATTGAAAATAATACATAATGAGTAGCAAATCATCATATTAGAATGATTTCTGAAGGATCATGTGACACTGAAGACTGAAGTAATGGATGCTGAAAATTCAGCTTTGCCATCACAGAAATAAATTACATTTTGAAATATACTTCTTTAAAAAAAAAAAAAAAGCTTGATTATCCAATACTTTTGATTGGTAATGTATATTTTATAACAAACATTCTGGAATTCTTAATACAGATTAGTGTACTAGTGGTTTTTAAGGATTTGTTTTAAATGATAAAAAACATGTTTATTTCATGGGACACAGACATTTTCTTTTTTAAATCTACTGGTTGCTGATTACTGTTCAGTTACATTGAATAGGAACCAGAGCTTTCAACTTTACAAATTATTCAGACCGTTGAGAAACAAAGCTTGCTTTTCCCAAAAGCATCATAAAAATAAGTAGATAATAGAAACCATTGCCACCCATTGCTTTCTAGAAAACACAGCTCAGATCGGTTTAATTTGTTCGCAAATCATTTAGAGCGGTTTGTGTGAACTGAATCAACTGATCCACTGAAAAGATCCAACACAAAGGAACAGTTTGATCATGAATCACCCCAATCAATTACAGATAGATGAATATTGTTTCTTTCTTATGTTGAGCATAAAAAGATATTTTGAAGAATGCTGGTAATCAAACAGTTGATGGAATAGTATTTCTTTCCTACTATGGAAGTCGATGGGGACGAACAAATGTCTGGTTCTGCAGAATTCTTCAGAGTATCTTTTGTGTTTAACACAAGAAAGAAACTTGAGGGTGAGAAAATAATGACACAATTTTCGTTTTTGGTTGAACTGTTCCTTTAATGATGGACAAAATCAAGTCCCGCTCTAGATTTTTTTTCTCATTCAAGAGGCTGCTTCACTCAGATATAGTACTGTATGTCACAATAGAGGAAAAAAAGATGATTGCAATTTAATGCCCAATGGGAATCATCTCAAAATGCCAGACAGAACCCAATTAAACATCCTGGTCATTATATTGGTTGCCCAGTAATGCTGCTTACACTGATTGTAAGAACTAAATTAAGTTCACATTAGATGCAAGATGGCTTCAGGAAGAAAGTGAAACAAAAGTCTCATTTTAAAGCAGTGTCCTGTAGTGAAAGTGATCTGTGGGTGTTGGTTTGTCAGGGGAGGATGATGGTCGGGAGCTGGAAAAACTGGAGGAGAAGGTGTGGGATCCCAGCCACCCCCTCACCGAGAAACAGATCGACCAGTTCCTCGTCGTGGCTCGGTAAGATTCTGCAGCATGAACAAATTGGCTGTTTTTTAGTGAACAGAACATTGAGTTTTAAAGACGATAAACAACAAAAACCTCAGCTGTGAAATTCTGAAGATGCCTCCCAAATAATATCTTTTTTTTTTTTTTTTTTTTCTATACCCTGTTATTTCAAACTGCATATTTTGCTCGCTCTCACTCATTCTCTTTCACATTTTTTCCCTCTCTTTCTCAAACTTCCCCAACCCCCCTCCCCTGCAGGTCTGTGGGTACGTTTGCGCGGGCTCTAGACTGCAGCAGTTCAGTTCGGCAGCCCAGTCTGCACATGAGCGCTGCGGCAGCCTCCAGAGACATCACACTGGTACGGCACATCTCACATTCTCACACTCTTGCACACTCCACACGCTGCTGGAAGACTTCACACTTTAGTTAAGCTCAGAAGGTTCATACTAATTAATGGCAGACATCTACAGAAAAAAAAAAAACAACTTGAGCCTTTTTGGATCATTTGTCCAATTCTGAAACTGGTTGTAAATGCTAATGTTACAGTATAATCTATATAAATATATAAATTATTGTGAATTATATTGTAGCCAGATAATATGAATTATTATATTAATCCTGTCATAAACGAAGCATAATAAATGTCTTTTCTCATCTTATTTTACAATTTCAAATACAGTCTAGCTAATACAATACATAATACCGAACGTCCCAGTGATGCTATTTCATCATGATATTATTTCATCTTTTTTTTTTTTTGGTATGACACTCTGTTCAAATCTCATCTTATCTTATTGTCTTTGTTGTTGCATGTTATTTAGCTTTTGTCTGATAACCTGGACAGATAACCTACAATATCAGACACTGGAAACTCATGTTTGTTTTTTGTCTGAAAGAGAAAATAGGCTGCAAATTTTAACAGAAGTAATTACTATCAGATAACAGAATTTGGAGAAGCAAGATGTGCATGAAAAAAAATCCAGTTTTAGTTAATGTAAATGATGACTGTTTTAGGATGATATATTGATAGAAAAGAGATTACACCGAAGCATATTGCAGTCAAAATTCAAATGCAATTATAAATTCAGTTTGTATCCATGAACTAGCGCGGAGAGTGAAAGGCTATTTAAACGAACATCTTGTGTATTACATAAAAAAGGAACCAGCACTCATGTTCCTTTCTTTTAGAAAGGGAAAATAAACCTTTTGTCTTTTGTTGTGTATGTACAGATGTGTTTATATCAGTCAAAAGTCAATTTAAGATTTAGAGATTGTTGATAGTATTCTGTCATAATAGTCAACAAAAACATCTACTCGGTTTGTAATAGTTTATTTAAAGTCAAAATTCTATTAAACAACCCAGACTGAATAATTACATGACTAATTGTACTGTTTTGAAGTTCATTCAACATTTTTAAATGTTGTTGGAGTCTAAATGTTATTTCATTGACACAAATTCAAGGAAAAAATGTGTAATGAAATATACAAATACATCATAATGGATTGTTTTATTAATTAAATTTTATAGTTATTTCAAGCAAAGTCTACTTTAAAATGAGCATTTTTTTGGTTTCGGTGTCAGTCTCAGTGTTTCCATTTTGACAAGTGTGCCAAAGGTCACCAAAAATAATTATACAAACAAGAACTGTTACACGTAGCTTTCATGAATGCCGTTGGTCAGTCAAACTCACGCCATTGGTTGAGTCAGTGTTTCCGTCAGGATGCTCTAACTCATAATTTTAGTGGCAAAAATGTGATTAGAATTTAAAGTGCACAGTGATCGTAATCATCTCAAATAATCACAATTAGATCAAATAATCTCCACCAGGAGATTATGTAATAATTGCGACAGGCCTATTGCCAGCTCTATGTTCAGTTTTAGCCTATAGGCT
Organism: Tor tambroides; assembly: GCA_021397915.2. Classification (NCBI taxonomy): domain Eukaryota; kingdom Metazoa; phylum Chordata; class Actinopteri; order Cypriniformes; family Cyprinidae; genus Tor; species Tor tambroides. Next base: position 146,741 of record JAFVLL020003763.1, read on the forward strand.
GTACGAGAAGAACATCAGAGCACGGTTTTTACTCTCCAGCCACCCAACTCTGCCCGTTGTGTACAAAACATGAAGGAAAGACGCCAGAGGGCAACATCCCCATGCATAAACATACACACACTCATGCTGCCCACACAGTTCGTCTTCATCTGGTGTCAGTGTTGTGTTGTTCTCAGGATTGAGCAATTGAGATTTTCTGCTGAAAACAATGGAGTGTTTGGTGATGAACCTTGGATTTGAGCCATCATTTATGATGTGTTTTTATTTCAAATTTTATTTTTTCAGTTTCACGCCATGGACACGTTGCATAAGAACGGCTACGACATGACGCGGGCCATCGCGGCACTGGTACCCCAGGGTGGGCCGGTGCTCTGCCGGGATGAAATGGAGGAATGGAGCGCTTCCGAAGCCAACCTGTTCGAGGAAGCGCTCGAGAAATACGGCAAGGACTTCACCGACATCCAACAAGACTTTGTAAGTTTGTGTTTACGCAAGCAGAAGGGTAATCAGACTGAATTTCTTCAGTTTGTACTACAGCATAGCGTGGCTTTGAAAAGATTTGAACAGCATATGCTAAGGTAATTGTGGCAGTTATGACTGATAAACTGCCTTTGTTCAGGGGACAGCGAGTGTGCCAAGTGTGCGTTTAACTCTGCCATCTGGTGGTCGATGGGTGTATGTGCAGCATTGAGTGTTTCGGCTCTGGGTTTCTGACAGAAATCTGTACTTAGAGAAACAGGGAGGAGCCAGGCATGGAAAATGGGCACACCCTAAAGAAGTCAACCAGCTCATTCAGGGACACAAAGGATGGGAAATGGAGCTGGATTTCTGTTTGCCAACATGAACAAATTTGCTCTAAAAGGATTCCTTTCTCCAGAAATGAAAACTGTCACCATTTACTCACTCATGGATGTTGCTTTCTAAATCCATACGATTTCCTTCTGTGGAACAAAACAATTAAAATGTTTAAGAATTTTCATGCAAAAACACTTGTCAAAAAGTGAAAAAAACAAAACAAAAAAAGCTCCATAAAAGAGTACATATGACTTATTTCAAATCTTCAGAAACCATATGAAAACTATGTATGAAACAGACTAAAATTGTAATTATTATTCACTCTTAATCTACACCTGTAGTAAGCTGCAACTCGAGCTGCTGCAGCTTGCATCAGCCAGTGATTTGAACAATTTTAATGTATGAGACTCGTTCACTGATCCGTTTCTCAAGTTCAGCTTAATGATCTGACTCCGTGATCTAGTCACAGTGGTTCCGAGTTAAAAGGTTTTGAAATGTCATTCCAAACATAGACTTTTGTTCATCTTCAGAACACAAATGAAGATACTTTTTAATATTCTCTCTTCCTTTTTGTCCATTTATTAAAAGTCCATGTAACCAAAACTTTCACACATTAAAAAGACATTGTATGTGTGTGTGTATGTATGTGTATATATATATATATATATATATATGTGTGTGTGTGTGTGTGTATATGTATGTATATATTTCACATAGCCTACATATGTTGTTGATCTTTTATTTACCATATTTGAGTTTCTCTAGTGATCAGTGCTTATGTGAAAAAAGCCTAAAATAAATCTGTTTATTTTGTAAACTGATCATGTCTCCTCTGAAGACTTTGATGAAACTGCTCAATTTATAGATATTACTTTTACAATGTCTTTATAAAAGTCAAAGTTTTGGTTTGCGTGGATGTTCAATGGAGGAACAGAAATCTCTCAGATTGAAAATATCTTCATTTGTGTTTCAAAGAGAAATGTAAGTTCTATGAGTTTGGAAAGACATGAGGAAAATTAAATAATGACAATTTTCAGTCGTAACCTACCCATTGTAAATACGGGGTTAAACATAATAAACAGCCGTTTTGTTTATGATTTTAGTGAAGTATTCATTCTAAATGATCTTTTATTTTCCTATTCCAGCTTCCTTGGAAGTCTCTGACCAGCATCATTGAGTATTACTACATGTGGAAGACCACAGACAGATACGTTCAGCAGGTAATCCAACACTGCTGT